>CP135559.1:12355076-12522114 GCA_032401905.1 Swietenia macrophylla | reverse complement strand
TAGGGAAAAGGCAAAGGAGAAATAGCAAGCTTTATTTTTCTTGCTTTATATCAGTTTTTTTATATTAATGATTTTACTATTAGTAATTAGGTTTTTATTTCTTTAAATTTTTATAGTTATAATGATTGAATCTTGTAATCAGTTTGTGATGTGGGGATTAAGTTTTTATAATTAAGAAATTAAAAAATTTTTATTTGTGATGAGATAGTTTAGAAAAAATAAGATTTGTGCAGAGATAATATTATGATAGTAACTCAATTCACAAATTTTATAAAATTATATATTTTAAATTTTTTAAAATTATTTTAACTGAATAATCTAGATATTTTTATAATTATTATGAATTTTATTTGATTAAAAGTTGTTATGTTTTTAATTTTTAATGATTTTTCAAATCTGACTTTAGAATACAAAAAATTACCCTTTTTATATAATAATTGAATGACGGAATTATTTTGGTTAACCAAAATATATTAAAAAATTATAAAATTTTATATTCTGATTTTTAAATATATCTAGTTTATCATATTAAAATTTCAAGATAAAATTCTATATTTATGATTTGTTATGNAAAAAAAAGTAAGAATAAGAAACAAAAATAGGAAAGAAATAAAGGAGAAATAATAAATTTTATTTTTTTATTTTATATTAATTTTGAGATTAATGATTTGCTATTACTAATAAATGTTCTTATTTCTTTAAATTTTTATAAATATAATAATTAAATTTTATAATCAGATTGTAATATTAGGATTAATTTTTTATAATTAAGAAATTAAAAAATTTTTATTTGTGGCGAGATAGTTAAGAAAAAATAAAATTTTTATTAAAATAATATTAAGATAGTAACTCAATTCACAAATTTTATAAAATTGTATATTTTGAATTTGTAAAAATTATTTTACCTGAATAAACTAAACATCTTTATAATTATTATAAATTTTGTTTGATTAAAAATTATTACGTTTTTAATTTTTAATAATTTTTTGAATATGATTTTAAGATGCAGAAAATTACCTGTTTTTGTATAATAACTGAATAACAGAATTTTTTGGTTAACCAAAACATATTAAAAAATTATAAAATTTTATATTCTGACTTTTAATTATATCTATTTTATCGTATTAAAATTTTAAGATAAAATTCTATAATTATGATTTGTTATAAAATTTTGAATAAAAATAACTTACTGTTGATTTTTAGTTAATAGAATTTAATATTTTAAAAATAAAATTTATTTTAATTACTTGAAATACAAATTTAAATTTAAAAATTTTAATAATTTATAGTTTTTATGTCTTTATTATCTAAAAAAAATGGGACGTCCACCCAAAGTTGTTTATGTTATTCTCACTCAAAAATTTGCTGTAATTATGTTTTCTAATGGGCAAATCAGTAATTGGAATCTGAAGTATGTCCCACCTCATCAAGAATAAACGGGCTGGGCTCGGATCTCATTGACACTTGGTCTTCATCACATGCACCAAGAGCAGACAGCTCATGCCGCAAGTGATCTTAACGTCTTTCTTGTGCTTAGAAAACTTTAATGATTCCACAACTGTCACTTTTACTCTTAAAGCTAGCTTCCACCGATACCCTCTTCATAAAGCAACCATTTTGATCTGCTTATTCGATCACTTCGTTAACTGTACAAGTCTTTGAACAATGGCTGACTGGGGTCCAGTTCTAATCGGAGTGGTGCTGTTTGTGTTGCTACAACCGGGGCTTCTGTTTCAGTTACCGGGCAACAACCGCCAGTTGGAGTTTGGTAGCATGAAGACCAACGGCAAAGCTATTGCTGTTCATACACTTATCTTCTTCGCTCTCTATGCTATCCTCATCTTGGCCGTCCATGTTCACATCTACACTGGCTGAACTCTGTCACTGGGTATGCATCTTTCTTCAAGGTCTGTCAGGAGTTTTTTTTTTTGGGATTAAGTTTATGCACAGATCTGAATATGGGGATTGTTGTTTTTGGTTCTTGTTTGCATAATTTTCAATGGGTGAGAACAAGCCTGTAAATTTTTACACTCTTTTAAGCTTAAAAGAAAGCAGGAAAAGAGCTAAAGACTAGTTTTACCATCTTTACATTTACTTGCTAAAGTTCTGAACTGGGATTTCTTTTTTCTTTTCTTTTTTCTTGGTTTCATTGTTGCCTTTAGCATTGATGTATGCAAGTTCAAATATTTAGGTCACCTCACAAGGTTAAAAAAATCATATACATTTATGGTTATTTGTATTGTTTATTACCAAAAATCCAATGCCTTAGAGGGTTTTGGTTCTGATTCAAGGTCGCAGAAAGTTGTTTCAAGAAAATGAAATGATCTACTCTCTATAGTTTAGCTTATGCTTTAGAAACAGCTAGATTGATGCCTACCTCAGCCTTTGGCCAGGGGAAGAACGGTGGGCAGGCAATGCCTGGGTTCAGTGCGGTATGGAGCTTTCCCACAATTACGCGTGCAATATTTTCATTAAAAATTGCAAATCTATCCCCTTTCGGCGCAACCTTGCTTGGGATCAAAGTGAGGAAAGAGTAGCTTTTAGTTTAATTCTCATTCTTATAATGAAAATGAAAGGGGAAGAATTTTTCATTCTACTGATGCTGTTTGCCATAGGCCAGCAGAAGTAAAGTTCATTCAGGATTTGCAGGGATAAACTGTCCTCTTAGATTTAATCCAATCAAATCTTGGATCACGGCATCTAGCATCGATTCTGCAAATAAATGGCACTACTGCTACACAGTCAATCATAGAGATTTAGACACCTCAGTCAGGTTGAACTCTATATAGAACTGATCATAGACATGATGAGAGAGAATTCATCATACATTTCTTTTCATGTTTAGCTGAATAAGTCAGTCATGCATACAACAAAATTCTCGGGGAGCCCTTAAAATGAAAATGATAAGAAAAATTAATTTAAAAAAAAAACAAAAGAAAAGAAAGAGAAGTGAAAACATAAACCCCCAACTTGTCTGAAAAAGTAAAACAAATGGGAAAGTTGAGAACCAGAAAAAACAAAGCAATCCCAGTATAGGATAGGTGGATCAATTGACGTGTATGTGAATACCGATTGCAACGACCAAGATAGTGAGTATGCAAAAGTATATGATTGCATGAACCAGTATGGCAATTCCACTGGTACACATGTTGCCAAACTCTACCACCCTTGTCCTTGCAGGTAGCTGGAAAAGAAGCCCTGGCGACAAGAGAATGAACAAACCCACGGCGACGACGACCGGTCCCCAATCTGCTCCCATCTTTTTCTTTCTTCCTCTCTTTTCTTTGTATCTCTTTCTCAAGATAGATGTTTGAAGAAGAGGGAATTTCTCTTAAACAGGAAATTACGGAGGAAACTGATGGACATTCCTATTATGTAGGGGCTAAATGTATTAATTTTCTTGGTGATGAAGGAGATGGGGATGCAAAACTTAATAAGGAAGAAGACACTAGGCTCAAAGGGAGGAAAGGTATGTAAACACTAGTGGATTTGCTTTATGAAGATGAAAAGTAAAAAAAAAAAAAAAAAAACACATTCTTTAGATATTAACTACCAATAATTGTTCATTTGAAGGTTTCTTTTTGCATGCTTTTTATAGATTGATCAAGGTGGAAGCCTTTAGTAAAGATATCATTGAAGACAAAATATAAAAAAAAAAGCAGGTCCAATATGTAAAAGAGAGATTAGGGCTAGCTGTTTCGGGAATGGTTCCCCGCTTGGTTTACCTTCTTCTTCCAGAAACAGTTAGTTTTGTATGTATCAAGGAAGCTGGACAATAACAACAACGACAATGACAACAAAAAAAATAAAAAGATAGCCAATGTAGAAAGACTGTGAGATTACTTAATAGCTTCACCTCAGAAGCTTGCTTACCTGACACAATCGGAGCCTTTTCTTCAATCTTTACAGAGAACAACATGATAACATTAATAATTGTCATTCTGAGGCCAAATCCATGTTAGACAATTCAATACAGTTGATCTTAACCGTATGTAAGTTTCTAGCCAGGACTGTTGGTATACATTTAACAAACCAGTAAGAAAGCCGAAAGCTATCTCAGTGAAGAGGTAATATACAAAACCTAGTTGGATATGTCTGATAGTCTTGAAATAAAATACCATTTGAGGCCACCTAGAGCCACAATCCACTGGTGAAACGCGTATCCGATACAGCTTCCTTATTCTTATTCCACAAAATGGGCCTAACTCAGCGTATGCTTACATAGGCCGGAGTAAGGTTGTCGGCAGGCCGAAATCTTGTATGACCTTCATCTTTTGGAATAAATTCGAGCTTAGAAGAGCCGAGTCCAAATCCATAATGGACAAAAGTACCTAGATCAATCCAGTATTCATCACAAAGTTACAAAAGATTAGCTGATTAGTCGAGTAACTGCCGGCCTGAAAGAGAAGACCTGCCACACTATGCCACTGGGTATGTTATTGTCAAAGTAACGTAAAATCCAATGCAATTTTACGGAGGTAAGCCCTTTCTTCGCCCTTTGGCTTCCACTTTGTCCGCATTCACCTCTTGTTTTCAAGCTAACTCCATCTTTCTATTTTACAGTGGTTCAGTTAGCTCTCTCATCTAAAATCTTCACATCTACGAACTCCCCCATAACTTTTGTTACTGTTTCTCATCTGCTCTTCGCAGTTAGCCACTTGAGAAGAAAATGCACGATTGGGGGCCCGTAGTGATAGCCACTGTGCTGTTTGTGCTGTTGACGCCAGGGCTGTTGTTCCAGCTGCCTGGCAACAGCAGAGTTGTGGAGTTCGCCAACATGCAAACCAGTGGCATCTCCATCCTTGTCCACACCATCATCTACTTTGGCCTCGTTACCATTTTCCTTATTGCTATTGGTGTTCATATCACCACAGGATAACACAACCTACCAGCTACAGTCGGCTTTGCTTGTTTCTTCACTGATGACCAGATTCTCCGATTTTTGCCACTTGATTTGATGACTTCTGTAATCCGGTAAGAAAAATATTACATCGCCGAAGGAATACCAATCTGCAATAGTTATATTATCTTCCTTTTTTGTATGGTTTTCTGGATTGAATTTCTGCTATGTATGAAATTTTGTCTTTGTTTGTCCGGCGACAATTTATCGGTAGTGGTTCATATTAAGTACATGTACTCAATTGTTATAACTGCATTTATTGAAACAATTGCACAGTGTTGTATAATATAAGGGCGTCCATAGATCAATCTTCATGAATAGCTAATATGCTATGCACTGCCAAATTCTTACTCAATCTTCTAATTCAGTACAAGAGAACAACTCTAATTTTCAGCACCACTGATCAACTATGTATATGACCTATGCATTGGAATATATATTTCCGTAACAATAGAGCTAACCTTAATTCAAACATACATACAAAAGGCCTATGCCTCAAATAAAAAAAAAGGCTTGCAATATATAGCATTAAGTTGAAACACTTCATCTCATCTAGGAAATTCCAGGATTTTGGGGATGGCTTATGTAGGATTGCTTACAGACATATCTGATCCATAGATTTGACATTGCTAAGGTAATGAGGGTCTAAGAAATATTTCAGCTATTCAAACAACTGCAAACAGCTTTGTCAAAGAGGAAAGTGCACATAAAAAAACGTCACCATTTACAATAAAAAATGAAATTACAGAGACCCCAACCAAGTTCAGTTAATTATCCACTGTCGGGAATACAAGAGAAGCATATTTATCAATTTTGCGCTACTGAAAACTACATGTCCATAATCTAGCTAGCCTCAAAGGTATTTCCTTCCTTCTAGCTTTATACACATCAACCACTTATGAGCCTCAGCCTCCTGAAACATTTCAGGCTGCAAAGAAGAAAGAAAAAAACAAAGTAATTATTACCAAGCAATTGTTCAATCATAATCCATATCAAATAAAAACTGAAGTTCCATAACACTTGCAATCAAGGAATAGACATTTTCAGAATAAAGTAGTAGAGAAGTGGCAGTCTTAGAGGCTTAGCATATGTAAGTCATTACAAGCATTAGCAATGAACAGACAACATAATCCAGGTGATGTCCCAATGGCTACAAGTATTAGCAAACGAAAGGCCTGACATCTATAAGCTTCAGGTGTGCCACAATTAAAACCTAAACAGGAAGAACATAAGGTAGAAGGTAGAAAAATTTTCATTCTGCATTGTATTCTTATAGACACACTCACTCTCTGCCACAGTAACTATTCAAGCTCTCAAATCGCACAACCATACAGCAATGCTTTGAAATCATGAAAGTAAATCTGCAATAGTATACCCTCTTGTTATAGAAAATATTCATCTTTTTATTACATCAACCTATCAACTTCAACGATAAAATGCTTCAATGCTATTTCACAAATTTTCCATCCGTAACAAACAGAATTATACATTACAGAGAAAATCTCCGGGATTCAAACAAAGTAAGAACATTTTATTAACCAGAATAGCTCAACTCAGACAATCTCGAACACGAAAACTGACAAATAATAAAAGGGATTCTGCAGAAAACCGAGAGAGAATTCTAATTCAATAGTTATTCGACAAAGAAAACAAGCAAAAAATCACAATCTTTTATCAATATCTAATACAAGCACCCCTAAAATTATCAGTCAGAAGACAAAACACAACAAGTAAATACATATAAACAGAGAGGCTTACCAGGTAAATCCCCAGAACAAAAAAAGGACTGAGTCAATTCTGATAACTTAGAAACGAATCCAGGTAAATAAAACAAAAAAACCAACCCAGTAACCCAAGGCATCAAAATGAAGCCAATGACGAAGGTGACGGAACCAAAGAGCATCAAAGCCAGAGAGATTGCAAGAAAAAGCGAAGCCAACTCAGAGGGAGAGACTTGCGAGAAGAAGGTGAGATGCTGTCTCGAAGAAGAGGAGTTTCTAGAAAGTAGGTAAGGATTTGAGATTGACTTGAGAATGTGAACGATCATGCAGCACAGTTCGCGGAACACGCTTGACTGCTGCTGCTGCTCTTCTTCCGCCCTCATAGTGTTCAGAAACGAGTATTACAGAGATAATTGTGAATGTGGTTTTATTTTGGATTGTTTAAGGACAAAGTTCCGAGGATTTGTCTGTCTAGCCGAGTGTAAGAGGGCATGGACATGCAGGGGATGGAGATGATCAATGAGGCAGAGAAATTTGTTGGGAAACGCGCGGTTAAAATGTTTGGGCTCTGAGGTTTACTGCACAAGCTGGCCAGGTAAACGAATTGGGCTTGTAATAAGTAAAACTCAAACTTCAATGGTCTCCTCCTTATGGGCCCAGGCTTATGGACTTGCAATCATATTCCATATATCAATAAAACGACGTAGTATTATATTTCATTATTTTTCTTCAGATCAATTTAATTTGGCCAATATAATTAATATAATTAAAAAATTATTTAATTAATTATGAATATAAATAATTTTAAAAAAATTATTTATATTAATATGACAAAATTATTATTTTCTCTTTTTTTTTTTTATATTTATATACATCTTTTTTTTTTTTCTTTTCCAAATGCATGAAGGGGCACTGAGAAGTTCTTGATACCAAATCATTGTTTTGTGCCGCGTGGCGATGACCAGAAAGCACAGACAATCACCCACGCACGTTCTTTCTCTGCTGTCAAGGAGGGTAGGGAACCCAGCCAGCCAGCCAGTGACTGCAATTTTCGGAGGGAGAAATTCCATTCAAGGAAGGGATATTCGATCACCCGTATGGTCGTTTTCGGTAGGCTTAGGCTAGCGAATAATTTAAAGGGCACTAACCTCCTTCCTGTAGCTTTCCTGCTGGACCTATTCAAAGAAATCTCAGAAAAAGTTAATCACTTCCCATATGCAATTCACTTGTATAATTCTCGACGCTTGGACTTGATTACTAGGACTCAAAATCTTAGTTATTCTCTTCTACACAGGAAGCGTGTCGCCTGCATGTTTTAGTACCTGCAGAGAGTACTCCAAGTATGATCATTTTTACTCTCACTTGAACAAAGTACAAATTCATATGCATTGGTAACTCAGAGCTTTAACCTAACATATGGGCTGATTAAGCTCAGAGTCACATTTATGAAACAAAAACATAAACAAATACAACGGCATTAAGTAATTATACTTTGATCTCTTCACAAGTAAACCTAGGTATCTTTCTAGATGATGAGGAATTTATTTATTCAGAAAATAAAGGAGAGCAGGCAGCAGGAATCCCTAATACCAGGAAGACATTGGTTAATATTGTTTCAGTACATGATATTTCTAATGCGTACTGTTGTCTTGGTGCTTCATTCTTTCTGAGTTAACACGTTCAAGCTTAAAACGTTCCTGAACAGAAGAGATGTAGCTTGCAGCTTTGATATCGACACTTTCATCAACAGCTACACCATACAGCTTTTCCAGTTGGCTCAACTTCTCACGATTGCTACTACTACTACTACTACTACTACTACTACTATTATTATTATTATGATCATGAGCTGGTACGACAAACGAAACCTTAGGCTTCGGCTGAGCAATTAGGTAGTCCTGTTGAACTACGTAACCCACCGAAGCAGCTGCAGGTGAAGACTGGCTTGGCTTAACCTTGCTGCTATATTGCATTGTCGAGGAAGACTTGGCTACTCGATACAGTGGCATCAACTTCCCCTTGATGAGCCCTCTGCTGCGCTTGCGGTTTGACTCCATTTTCTAATCAATAACCTGATGAGATGAAGTTTGATGTTGGTATCAAATGGTGAGTATTTCTGGATCAGAGAGGGTACATTTATAGCGGTTTTTCTGGTCATTTTTATTGTCCACTGTATATAATATGATGGGGTTTATAGATAGGTATGAATCTTGATAAATTTGTGGTCCCTCTGCTACATATCGGGAAGCATAGTCACTTTTAAAGAAGCATATCATTATACATAAATATATTTATACACAGTTTGAGATATATTTCAAATTGTGTGTTAAACAGCTAATTAGTGCTTTTCTGATAGTGAAATACGCTACTGGAACCAATAAGCTATGGCGAATACTGCGTAAACAATGTTACTGTGGCCGCATAATTGGGAACAGCCATAAATATTTTATGGAAGCAAAAGCCTACTAGCTCCCTTGTCAAGAGAATAATCTCTGAAAGATCAAGGAGCCATTATCATGAGTTAGGCTGCACCGTATGAGACCTACCAGGCAGCTTTGTTTGACAAATGGGTCCTTCTAGTTAAGAATTTTAGAGCATTGTTGGAATGTTAACCAGTTAAAAATTTGAATGAAGTTGAAGCAAGTTCATCTATATTCTTCTTCTGAAGTATAGCTAGCCAATAACCATTAATTTCCGAATTACTAAAATATACTTTACTTTGGAGAAGCAGGAACGATGCCAGGCTGATGGAGTGAGTCAAGCTCTCGCCCCACCACAGTGCACCATCAATCCCCTCCAGGATAAATAGAATTGAACGGAGAGGACTTCATGAATTTTCACTTTAGCGGTGAAATGGACTGAAACTAGGCACTTTGAGGACCACCAAACATTGCTGTCCTTCAGTGGAGGATATATATGCAAAGAGACAGATTGTAGAATCATATTCTATTTATCATTTGCCCTTAATTAATTTCTAGTTCAAGTGACAGTAAATTAACGAAATAAGATCATTAATTCAACCATAGATATTTGCAGATAACAAGTCAATCAAATCATGGATGTTGTCTAGTCTATAAAGACGGCATATTTCGACCTACCACTTGAATGTTTGTGTCATCTGTGTATCTTGCCATGTGAAATTGAAGTAACCTTTCTTTCAGAAGGTATAAAGATGTTGGGGGATAAGAACGGTGTCTTTTTCAACATCACCGAACTCTCATTTTTGGAGCATTTTTCAAGAATAAGAGAACAACTTTTCATGTTACAAGTTTCCATGCATAGCAAATGTAGTAAAAAGATGTGCACAAGCGTATGATGATCAATCGTACACGCATTACTTCATGCCCTTAAGTTTGCTTTTCCAAAGATAATTATCTGCAGGCATTACAAGGATAAGCACCAGAATGATGGTGAAACCAGCTCTTCTCTCAGTTTTTGGTCATATCCTCGTATTCGTAGGGAAAAGTGGGTTCATTTTAAAGGATATTAATCAAGTTTTGGCATAGAGATGTGCAGCACTTGCAATAGAGAGTGCTAATTCGATTAATTATGCTGGAGATATGCTACGGTTGGAGAGGATGATAGGATATATATATATATATATATATTTATAATACAGTAATCTAGTCTTATATGCTGCATTTTGCAAGTTGGCATCGTTTGCTTTACTCGGACGTGTACTAGACAGGCAAAAGTTTGATGAAATTGAAAAGTCAAGGGGATTAGATATTCTACCTGATTGACAACTCGTTCATAGCATAATATCACAAGTGGGTGTTTGTAGGGATGCTCGGATCAATTCTTAAAAGTCTTTTCAAGCCAAATCCCAGATCAAATCAATCGGATATTAGTACTATCATTAAGCATTCGATAATTAATTAAGTTGCATAATATTCTCTTTTCAAAAGATCCCATTCAATCCTTTTTCACTTCTTATATCATTCAGCATCTTGTGTGCGGCTATCTAATGTTATCATTTACTGAATCACCTGTTGGTGTTACCTATGTTAATGTTAATGATTTGCTTAATGTCCATGCAACGTGATGGATTTCTTTGAATTTAATGACTACTACTGTGCTGGAACAGTGACTGGTGACTTGTATACATCTAGTGTTCATCAGGAATTTTGTATTTTCATTGACCAAGTACTCGTGCTCTCAAATCTCTTGGCTGTCTTTGATTTGTAAAGTGGGATCGAATATTTGTTTGGACCAAAAAGTGCATTTATCTTTTATCCAGATTACGATGATGGTGTTGTACAGGGATAAAAATTAATTGGAATCAACAGTGTTCAACAAGCACTAACTTAACCAAAGCCAATGAAGGCCGGCTGCTGTCGAGTCTCTGTCCATGGGTTCCACTGACCCACTAATATTCCTCACGACACTCATACTAGCAATTCTTTCTTTGAAATTGAAGTCTCTTTGCTTTTTCGATATCAATCTTGTCAAAGAAGAGGTCACAACCCTTTGTTATAACAAGTGGGAATTGAATAGATTTGTGGCCTTGATTGGTTGGCCATTCTCTTTTTCTTGCGTTCAAAGGCAAACCAGGCACTTGCATCATTCAATTCAATGACTATGACCAGCAGGATTGCATTCTCATGGAAGACTTTATTACGGGCCTCGTCATCGTAGAAGGGGCTTGCTTTACTTTACTGATGTTCTATGTACGGGCCTTTGGACATATTTTGTGGCTTTTATGCTTTTAGTTTTGAATTTAATCAATAATATATGTGCAGAAAGGTTAAGAAAACAAAACCAGGAACACTAAAGAGTTAATTTTTGTTCTGGCTTGGATAGTAGGAATACCAGATGATCATGTATCATTATGATGCTCTGATGACAACGATATTAAAGGAAATGACAGTACAAGTTATAATTTGAGTGACCCTTCCCCATTTTTAACAATCTTAAGTGCAATTTAAAGGAAAATGTAGAGCTTACTGGGTACCCATTCTAACCCAAAATTACATGCCAGGAGGAAACTCGGTTGCATGCATGAACTCAAGTACAGGTACAGGCACAGGCGTACAGCAGCTGTAGAACAATGGAGAACTAGCTACAGGTAGAAGGAGATGCGTTTTCTCCCCCGCGAAGAATTTCGAGAGATTCCACCGATGGCGTTTGGGCAACCCATTCAATAAAACGTTAAGTAGTGGACAAGGCCCAAAACAGTGTAGGTAGGCCGATGCCCATAATATCCCAAGACAGCCCAATTTAGACATCCATTTCATCATGAAGTACATACCTGCAGCTTTGTTCGAAGAAAAACTGTGGAGTAAACCTCGCAATAGCATCGACATTTGAATCAGGCAAAGACAGATTTTTGATTGAAGAAGCAAAGACATGGCTTTGACCAACTTCATACTGACAGTGGCCGGTGTCAGTGCTGTGGTTCTTCTACTGAGAAGCGATGTCAGACAATCGGCTGCCATTTTCAGACGGAACGTTAAACATATTCGTAATTGGCTAGAAGAAGAGTCTACCGCTGCATCCAAGTAATTTTCTTCCCGGTCTGTTATTTTGTTTATTTAATAGAATATGGTATCTGGGTAATTGGCCAATAGTATTTAATGATATTGAACATCGTTTACGAGCTAAGCTATTATGTTCTATGTTTGATCCTTTTTTTTTAGGTTGGAATTAATTGTTTTGATGTCTGTTATGATGGATGGATTAGATTGTGTTTAGTTTTTCAGGTTTTCTTTGAAGGGAATTGTAGTATTACTCTGGGTTTGATGTTTAATAAAAACGAGTTTATGGTTCAACAGTTTGAAACTCCTGCAACTCGGAGTTTCGATTATCTTATTAGAGTCACCATTGTAACAGAAAACCTGCGAATTTATTATCCTGGACGTGATCAATGCCATATGAGAAATGGCCGTTGATTGAGTAAAGTTATTACTGTTTTAGAGGGATCTTATGGCTAATCCTAAGTAGTTGAGTTGTAAAATAATGTATCACTTCAGCCATATCTAAGCTTTTGAATATGTGTCAATAAGATGCTTTTTGTTCAAGTTGGCACTGATGGTTTGAGAATTTCATGCCAGAACAGAATAAATTATATGTTAAATTGGGTTCTTTATGCATTTGTGGCTATTTTAAAAATCATATGTTGTTGTAATTGGGCAATCTCTGAGTACAGTTGTGAATTGATTAGTTAAACTGGATAAATTGCTACTGTACTAATAATGTAGGAACAAATTTTCTGTAGTTTGTCATAGTGTCAGGTGAGAATGTTGTGAATTATTTAGCAATCTTGGTCTGAAGAAGCTTCTTATGTTGAGTCCATCATGTCTCGCTGACAGCTTTAATCATGTGGGGGATATTTGTATAGAAGTATTTTTTTTATGTTGACTTGATAGCTCTGAGCAATCCCTGATTTTTTTTTCCTGCTTTTCTTGATGTATTGATTTGCGGGATCACTGAATGTTGAATTCTTATAACTTCTTACGAATTGGATTTATGAGGTCTCAATACTTTGAACTTACATGGAATGTTTTGTTCAAGTGGCCATCAGTTACTATTATACAATTTCCTAAATGGTATTATTCTGATGAGATAGATTAATCTGCTGTTAAATAGTATGGAAGACTAGTCCATCAAAACCATGTTATAAATGCTTGCCACCAATAATACTGTCTCTCATAATTATTGTTAACTCTAATGTTGTGATTCTGACTATTGCTTGGCAAAGAAAATCTGACTTTATCTTCTCCATGGCATGTGTTATTAAGCATTTGTCTCCAGTCATGAATATCATAATTGCTGCTGTTTACATATTTGTTTGTAATAATTTTGCAAATGGTTTTATCTAACTAATACTAAGTTTGCAACTATATGTGACATTAATATGACTTTGCTGGATCTCCTTTCAGGACTGCAGAGAAAGCCAAGCCCAAGGAGCTGGAGTCAAAGATTCCTGAGAAAGACATTCCAAAGGAGAAAGACTAATGTTTTCAAAGAGGACCTGAGGATTGTTCCATAAGAGTCTGTAGTTTAATCTAGCAACTTTTGTGAATTTTGATGGTTTATTTAGAATAAATCTTGATTATGCTTGCAAAGAAATTGCGTAAATTTGTTCTTATGACTTTCGTCTCCTAATATACTGATATGTAACTACCAATAATATCCTATACTTATTACATAAGGTGTATTTTCATTCTGGCTTTAACATATTTCTGAGAATTGAGTGTCTTCAAGCACCCTGTTTGTCCTTAATCTTGATTTCTTCCTCAATGTTATTAAAACAAATGATTCTCATCTCAAGCAACGTCATCCATTATTTTTCTCCCTGTTTCAGCCAAAAATCATATTGCATTATGACCTTATAAACCAACTAAATTTATTGCCACCACGTGATTGCAGCAGTGCATTGGTGCTGAAGAATGTTGGAATAAATCGAAGCATTGTTTCGATGTGTGATTGCTGTCTTTAATCACCTTGCTTGGTCTAGAGAGTATAGTGTGTGATTAAATGTGATAATCATCCTTAGCTCAGAGTAATTTTTGGTTTTCAAGATATGATCTTGGCCAAAAGTCAACCGGCAACATCATCAACCCAGAAATAAGGAGTATTGAATGTCAAACTGCTTGAATTTCTTCCAAGGTAAACAAATTCTAAGTCTCCTTTTGTTTTATTCAAACTAGACAAATGTTCAGTCCTAGAATTTGGACAATGGAATGTACAAGCAGATGGTGAACTGGTGCAGCACAAGGCATAACAGTGAAATGTATGTTATTTTGCTTCGAACAGCACTGCACCAAGAGGCTCAAAACTCAGGTTTTCTGCTATAGCTGAGGCCTTCTTCATTCCTGTTCTGTTGTGTTTACCACTAGCTGTGTTGCATCTTTCTGTAGAATTCCAAGCTGTGTCCTCCGAGTCATTCCCCATTCGTACCCTTTCAAAATTAGTAATTCCCTTCAACCATCTGTTTATCTTGAATTGAAGCATATAAGAAAAAAAAATTCTAGACAAGAGTCAAAAATGCAATGAAAGCAATTGAAAAAGTTAGGCTATATGTAATAATACAAGATGCAATGCAGTCAAAATGGGGGTGCTGCCGGGCCCAGCTTATTTTTCCCTCGTATCTATCCAAGATGAGTAACCAAAGAAAAACTTGGCCAAAACTCGATTCTCAGTTGGGATCGGAACCACCACTCTCTTCTTCCAGTCCAATGGGAAAATTATATTACTGTAATTAAGATTGCAAATGAATTTATGAATCTTTCATGAAAAACGACCTGGTTTATTTGTAAAATGACAAAGTACACAATCGCGTGTTGAGAATTTTTCCAACCCAATGCTTTTAATGAATAATACAAAGGACATGTATGGGCATAATATAGAAAAAGCAGTCTGATCATGTTGTGGACAAAATAATATGCATGCTATTAATGGAGTTTTTAAAATATAATTTATATTAATTTTAATATTAAATTAAAAAATAAATAATAATACACAATTATTTTTATTTCAAGAGGTTTAATTTGAGATCAAATTTAAAAATTTCTATAATCATTTGCGTCGCCTGTTCCAAGCCACCACTGTATGCTACGCAAAAGATAATTACACAGAACTGAATAAGTGCACAGCTCTTCAACCCGCCATTCGAAGAAATTTGTAATTTATGCTCAACTTCTTCTCACCAGACAAACAAGAAAAGTAACCCTATCAAATATAACAGAGTGAGCCAAAAGCTGTTTAAAGAAGCAATGTATTCGGACAAGCACTCAGTTAATTTGTTAGATTACACGATTTTACCGCTGGTCCACCAATGTGACTGACTACTGAAGAGTGTAGCTTCTATGAACCTGATAGCCAAATTTACATATACATTGACAACAAAAGAAATCCCAGAACCCAAGCATTGAGCAATTTATGGTTCTTTTATACATAATTTTGATTCCAGAAGCGAGAGTACTCGCTGATAAATTCACATTCATTGTCTAACCACCGGAAAAAATAACATACAATTGATGTCTAATGATACAACCCAAGAACGTCTTTAAATCATCTGTATCGTCTGCCAATATCTTACAGAGGACATGTCTTTATTCGGAATATCCATCGATCTAACAGAGAGAATTCTAGATCTGCTGCTGCTGTATCCTTCGTAGAAGCAGCATAAGTACACACAGAAGTTGTAGTATTGAATGATTTGATTGTTATAAGAGTGGTTCAATAGGGAGTGTAAATCTGCAACTGATTCAAGATGTGCTCAAAATTGTCAGTAGGCTTCTCTATTCGATGGGTGTGCATCCCTTCGTAAGTTGTCACTACAATGCCTTCATCCTTTGTTAGCCGCTGAACTTGCTTCTTAACGTTGCACCCTGGTTGAGTACACCGGTAGTAGCTTCTGCAAATCATTAATTGAAACATATGTAGATAATTAAGATCATCAATTGAAATACTCAGACAAATTAAGTTAGTATATTGGTATATATGATCTGGGAAATAATATACATGCTAGCAGATTGTAATCATTCATGAAGTAATATTATATTGTTTGTTGTGGTTTTACATCTCATGGTGGATAGACAATTAGATTAGGGTTCTAAGGATGTTGTCAAACCTGCAACAAATATAGTACAAAAGAACTTTCTTGCAGATAAAACTTTTTTGATCAATCAATTTAGATTTTTGGACGTAGATGAAATGTGTACTGTCTTGTATAGAAACCCTATATGGAATTAGCTTATTTCTTGTATAATTTCAAAACTTTATTGCTTAATTCTTTTCATCTAACCATTGATGGGTTATGGGTGATTATAAAGTCAGGTTGTGTGCTTCGTGTTGCGGAATGAAGAAACAGCGAGTAGAAATCCTAATACTAATTGGAAACGCGGATGAAAAAAAACCATGCAAGGGCTCATGCATATATATTTTTTGTAATAAGAATGCATAATATTAGCTACTCTCAGAATTTAGAACATTGCTCTCAAATCTTCTACCTGAACTAGGGTTTGCTTTTTTAATGGTAATTCAATATAATGGTGTGCATTAAGATCAGACATTTGTGAAAATAAGGGAAAGCTAACCTGGGGAATTTGTTGTTTTTAACTGCCTTTTGGCCATATTTCCTCCATCGATAACCATCATCTAGTATATCAATCTGGCTCCTTGTTTGAAAAGCAAACCTGGGCTTCTTCGCCTTCTTTTCTCCCTTCTTTTTACTTAATTTTTCCTCATTTTCAGACTCCGCAAGCCCTTCACTAGTCGAAATTTCTTTTACTCCTGTAATTTGTGGTACAAAATCCTGTGTCTTCAACCCCAAAAACCCGCTTGATGAACTATGATCTCCAAGACTAAAACCTTGCTGATGATGACGACGTTGATCAGAATTTGCTACATAATTTGCTGTTGCAGGATAAACTGACCACCGAGCAGATGAGCAAGGAAAAAACATTTGGTAATTTTCCATGCGATCAATCCAGCTGTTGTCCACAACAGGGAAGAAGAAAATAACCAAAGCTAGACTTTGTCCCTAAAAGGTTGAAAATTAACTTAAATCAAGGAGAGAGAAAGAGAGAGAGATCAGAATCCAAGAACAAAACCATCAACTAATGCAGATAAATCAAGTCGAACAATCGTCAGCCATATATATAGGAATTATGAAGGTGTCGTAGACGGCACGAAAATTTTCCACGAGAAAGAAAATGGCAGCTTCATCTATGGTTTGATTGATTGGAAAAAATGGTAGTGTGGAAAAATGGAGGCAGGCAGGCGGCTTCATCATTTGAGACAAGACATTTCATCTAACGTCAAGTCAAAATTAATTAACCCAACCCAATACACAATACGAAGAAGATCGGTCGTTGTATGTATTGCATTTGCAGGAGAGAGTTGTGGCATGGAAATCGCTTATGAATTTTAATGTACAAGAATTCTCTTTTTATTATTTTTTTTTAATCTTCAATTTTATTATATATTAATACGTCGTCTTTGACTAGAACCAGTTGCCTTTGGACTAACTATGACAATTCCCACGTGAATGGTTTTGTTTTTTTTTTCGTGGAACATTGAATTCTCATCGCGCACTTGTTTGATTCCTTCGTTGTATTATTTCATAGAACATGGATCTATCAATCCTCATGGTGCATGTATTTGGCCACCTTCTTTTCCATGTGTTGCTGCGAAAGTAATAAGTGATGATCTGATTGACCCAAACCCCCCCATTAATGACTCCTCAGTTTCTTCGTATTTTCTTTTTTTCCTTTTGGCCTGTAATGGATTGTTAACAAGCAGCCAACGTGTCTTAAACATATTATATCTCAAACCAGTCTATCATGCCAACATATCTCCAATCTTCTAATAAACCCTTAAACATTTTCAAATGCTATAGAAGGAAAAACAACAGAAAGTTGCTTTGTTATTTCTAAACAAAACATGCTTACAACTTGACACATCAATTTTTTCAAAGTTTTTATGTAACTCTAATAAATAAAAATAATATTATCTCGCTGATTAAGATTTTTTTTAATTTTTTTATTATTAATTTTTAATAAAATCATTATACATAACATAATTAATAATAAAAATTTTAAATTATATTTTAATAAAATTTTAAATTAATTTTATATTTTATAATATAAAATTATAAAATTTAAAATATAAATTAAATTATTTATTATTAATTATATCAATAGCTACTTAAACTTAAACTGAGCTAAAAAAAACACTAGAGGGAGGGTGCTAATCTCCCATGTCACCAATGTTTGGTATTAATATATTTATGATTCTAAGAAATGGGTAATGAAAGAATTGCATGGTTAATTAATCATAATCGGGAGAGAGAGAGAGAGGTGACGAAGAACAAGACAAGAAATCATGCTGGTTTTAACTTTGTGTGGATTAGGCCCGCAAGGGACGCGCAGCCTCCCCGCCTTTTTCTTTCTTGTTGTCTTGATCTTCTTCTTCTTCTTGCCTCGTGTAAGTTTGAAAGGCAAAAGGCTTGGCTTGGTTGTCCAAGAGATTCAAAAGCTTGGATTTTTCAAACTTGGTTTGAAATGTCAAAAGCTCCCACGCGCACTTCATTATTTCATTGGTTTTCAAAGGGCAAGAGCCATCGCCCACATCGCATCAAGTCGCTTTCTTTAGTCTAATCGTATTGTAGCCACAAACAATTGCCACCCTTTGAATATCATTTAAGAGAGATGTACGGTGGGTGTAAACAACCTTCCCTTTCTTCTTGTATTTTATCAACCTACTTACAGGAAATTAGGCATGCAATAATGACATGTGCATGGGTAGTTCACTCGTGCGTGCATATAACACCAACAAAGAAACTTATGTGATACGAAATCCATTTAATTTATACAGTTCTGTTGGTACATTAGGTACAGTCAAGACAAGAGTCTTCTTAATGTAAGTTCTAAGATGATTACAGTTGGTCTAAGTACTACCAAAAATGGACAATAATAAGAAACTTAATACAGCAACAACCCTTTGTCAATGAAAATATTACATTCTTTTAAACATAAAGATTTGCTACACAACTTACCAGCCTTTGCCTTGTTGACTAATGTATAAATGAAATAAAAGTATGAAGAATTACATATAAGATCTCATCCTAGGCCTAGTTATGGACTGTCCACCATCAACGAATACGGTTGTGCCAGTCATGTAGCGTGAACCGTCGCTGATTAGATAGATGACAGTCGAAGCCACATCGTTTTCGGTATCCAGCCATCTCTGCAGCGGCGCCGCCTCCTTGACCAACTTCACTGCCCTCTCCTTCCCTACCGAAACTGGATATTCATCTTGTAGATGCAAGCCGCGGGCAATACCGTTAACCCGGATCTTGTATTTTCCAATCTCCATAGCAGCAGTCTGGAAACAGAAATGACAGAGGATGATATAATGCTATTGACTATGGAAAAAAATCAGAAGACACAACTGGGAAATTGAAAAGATCAAATAGAGAAAAGAAATTATGTAGAGCAAATAAGAGAATTATTAGTATTAGCCATGTTTAAATTCCATACGAGAAAATGCTACACACTTTAAAACCCACTCCCTGAAGATACCACTGGATTTTTAAGAGCACAGAACATAGAGATATGGTAATATTCGCATTCTTAAACTTCAACCAACAAAGTCAATTCCAACAACGAGGCACCAGATGAGACGACATTCACTGGAAACGTATGAAGATTCCTTGGACAATTATTCAATTAACGAAGACCAAGATGTCTTGTCTTGCAATATTGGCTAACCTTCGCAGTCCTCGCATTTTCTTACCGTTTGATCATTTGCTTTTGACAAAGGCCAAACCACTTGACTGACTTGTATTGCCCTCTGTCTAGAATTGGTGCTAGACCAAGCTATACTCAAAATGCAATCACTTTTTCTACCATTTGTACTCGTATTCACCCATCCCCCCAATCAAGTTAAAGTTAAGTCCTACTCAATGTTGTGTGGAAGAAAAGTCAATTCAGATCAAATGAATGAATCAAAATCATGATAAATAGTCCCTTGAAATTCACATCACATGCTTCAGAGGAAACACAGAAGTCTTTTTCTATACAAAGGAAGGTAAAATGCAATTTCAAAAGGTAAAAGGTGAGGAAGAATCAGCTAAAATTCCAAACTTTCAAGTTAGAAGTCCCTTGATCTGGTAGAACATAATATAACAATATCTTTTCGGCTTAAATTACCAGAACGTACAGAGAGGTTTTGAATACACATTGCCATCTACAATGCTACAATACCCTATATCAGAGAGCAACCTAGTTTTTTTTTTTTTTAAAAAAAAAGACTCACACTGCCTCCAGATGAGATTTTGCCAAATGCAAAGGCCAACTATAAATGGAACTTCATCGTGGGGCTCATGTTTATGGCTATCCTTAAAATTATGAGCTTTGATCCACAGCAAAATGTGTTGGTAAAAACAAACATGCAAAAATAAAATGGATGCTGGTTAACTAATATACTTACCCTAACTAACTGCTGCACACCTGCTGCACATGCACCATAGGCAGCAGCTCCAGGATAGAGTCCTCTCTCAGCCCCCATTATTGTGGTTAAGAATACAACAGAACCTCCTGTTTTATGGTCTTTCATTCTTCTGCCAACAGCCTTTAACAGGAACCATGAAGCCAAAAAATTAACTTTCACTAATGTTCTAAACTCATCCTCGGCTAACTCTAGAAGGGCTTGCATCTTTCCTGTTTCACATAATCAGAAGTCATAAGTTTGCCTGATCCACCACATTGGATCTGCCTCAATAGAGTCAAATACAAATTGATAAATAACCCAAAAAAGGGTTAAATGCAAATGAAAACTTGTTTACCATAAACAATCCAAGAGAGGAGAACAGTGATTTACAAAATGCAGGAAAATTCTTTGTGGATAAGTGTCTCTTCTTATAAAACGAACCTCTGCAAATTTACTATAAATTGAACTTGAAAAGAAAAAAAAATGCTGTAGGTGTATTAAATTTATTATCATCCAGCAGTTTGCAATTGCCAGTGCTATCATATTTCCTTGTACCCACAGTGATATAGCCCAGTCACAAAATTTGGGTCTAATTTTTCAGCATCAGTGATTGTGTACTCGTTAAAAGTTTACCTTCTCGTTTTGCTGTCTCCATTGAATGGATGTTAGAATAGTTACTCAAGTTCTTCATCATGTGTGAATGATGTTGCATATTGCTCAAATTCTAATTTCTATGAATTTCACCATCTAAAATCGGCAAGATATGCATTTACATTCCTGATTTCTACGAATTTTTATCCTAAAAAATCTTTGAGGGTAGAAATCTTGAAGTTCCCATTTGAGAATCATGGGATCAGCAAAGATGGAAAACATTTTATTCTATGATCCTAGATGGCACGAATATTTAGAGATTAGAATCAAAGCTCTGAATTATGCAAATCTTTTCCCTCACCAATTTTTACAATTTCCATGGCATAAATACTTGTCTTAGCATCCTTCTCTAGCAAGTGTTAGAAAAAGTCACTTCAGAGGTCCAAACACAACAACAATCTAGAGCAAAGACTCAACTTACAACAATCTAGAGCAGAGACTCAACTTCCTTAGACTGTAAAATGTCAAGTTTGTCTAAAAATAAGTACCACCAAAATTGGATAAACTGATCCATTACTCTACATCCGAAATTAAGCCCATGATAAACTAGAGCTAAAACTATAGAAAAATGATAGGCCACACAGGCTGTATTTGCTCCAATCCCTGTTCTGGACCCATAATACTATCTTTATTTCACCTGGCAAACATATAATAAATTTTCACTAAACTACTTTGTACAAAAGATAATAGGTAGATGAACGCAATAGATTAAAATGAATGAACAGTATTTGTTATGAGAATTCAACGGTTTTCATATGTACAAACAGTGCTTGCTATTAGAATCCAACAGTTTTCAAATGTTTCATCATTTTCACTCTTACCAATCCAAGCCTGATCCTCCTCCTCTTTATTCGTGGTGATAAAGTAGAATCATATCATATGTAAGACAAAAGTTTTGAGACCTTAGCTTCAAATGCATTTAACACTTCTTAGAGAAAAATATTGGCACATCCAGTCACAAGACTAAAAGAATACATACCTTCATAAGTATAGCAATGGACAAAAGAATCCAATTTGCCCAAAATCTTCCATGCCTTATCCACGGCCTCATCAAAAGCACCCTCTTTCTGTTCTTCCATATTCACTCCCACCACTGCAACTGGTTCAGCACCATTCAATGAGCCCGTTATCTTCTCCGCAACAACGCGAAGACGGCTCTCATTTCCCATCAAAACCAACCTTTGTCACAAGAAAAAAGAAACCAAAAACGTAATTAAAAACATAATATTTTTTATAACTCGTGTGACCACCCCTGCTCAGTATAACAGATTAAAAGAACCAAGAAACAACATCAATAAAGTAAAATTTCTCCACTGATTCATCGATTTTCTCAGTAACAAATACATCCCGGAAAGAAAAAAATAAAGAAAAGAAGATACAATCAGAATCTCAAATGCACCTGCAGCCCCGTTTAGCTAAATGGAGAGCAATGTTCTGGGATATCTCATCCCCATCGGAAGTTAGCAACACTTTCTTAGTTGAATGTTCCATTCTCAACGCGAACTGCAAGTTAAATCAAAACCCATAAACGCCGATGTTATTGAACCAATCAAATCCAAAACAAAAGCTGCAAATCCTGAAAGAAGTATCAACGATGTTTCGACCTTCAAACGAAGTGAAACGAAGATCTTGCACTAGAAATGAAAGAGAAGCGTTCCAATTTATAAAGATGAGCACAAAAATGTACGTATGAGTTGTTGCTTTAATAGGAAAGAAATGCGAGAGAGTCCAGCAATACCAGAAAGCACTTGTTTCAGTCACCTCGCGTATTTTCTCGGCAACAAACAGAAGGAAGTGGTTCACGGCTTCCACCACAACGAGATTACCACATGATTTGCTTGCTCAGAAATACACACACTTTCAACAGACCACGTTGCTCTAACTCTCGCCACGTGTCGTGTTTTAATTAGGTGGCAAATAATGTTTGACCGATGGCCCCGTTAGGCCATCGTAAAATGCAATGCTATTTCGCAAGTGGCGAGTCGATAGTTGGTTGTAATCTGTCGTTTTTCAATCTAACAACTTAATCGATTTACGACCTTTTATGTATTCATAAACTAAGCACAAAATTTATTTAATTATACAAATAACCCCATAATCCTTGTTGTTGGGATCCTAAACCTTCTAAATTCTGAATTTTAACCCTTATTATGTTAAAGAGAAGATTAAGCCTTGTATAAAAAGATTTTATTACGATAGATATAATAAAATTATTTAATTAATAAAATAAATTTTTTTTAAGATAAATAAAAAAATAAAAATTTATTATTAATTCACCACCAATAAATTTTTTTTTATTTTATTAATTAAATAATTTTATCATGTTAACTATATTAACGTAATAAAATTATTTTATTAAAATTTTTTTTTTATGTTAGTAAAAGTAAGAGTATGTCTGTAATTTTAATAAAAGTTAAGTTGCGGTTAGAAATTTATATGATATAAAGATACATATTATATACTTAATTGAGAGATTATAAAAGTACAGGGACTCGAATGTTAATTTTTCCTTCAATTTAATAAACCTGAATAATAAAACCTAAGTGGGCTTGTTTATTAACAAAAGCGATGGCTTCAAAGATTGAACAGAAGATCAGAAGCTTCCCACGCGTTTTGGCGTTGACATACACGCATGTACGTTAGATTTTGTTTTAGTTTGTTGTTGACGAATTCAAGTCAAAATTCAGAAGTGTAAAACGGGGAGTTATTCACATGAATTTTCTTGGTGAATCTGAATCGGAATCATAGGGTTGTTCAATGACAGACTAGACTGGAGGGAAGGGAGTCTGGAAGTCTTTTGCGTTCAAATTTCTCAGAGCAGTCAGTTGAATTGAATTGAAATTTATTTCATTGACTGAAGAAATTCTTGGTGAATTACAGTGGGAATGTTCAAATGTGAAACGTGCCTTCACCTACTGAATCGAATCAAGGTCCAGTGGGGAAAGTCACGTGACTATGGTGCGGACATGGCAAGATATAGACCCCGTATCATGTGATATCTGGTTACCTCCACTCCGCACTACAAAACGCCCGGGCCGAACAAAGGCCTTCCCAGTTTTGTAATGGCGGAGCTCGGCTTCGGTTCTCCCGTCTCTGGACTGTCCACTTCGCTGGACAAAATTTGTCATCGAGCTTGATTTCACGTAAATCATGCTCCAGGTAAGCAATATAGAGTGATGATTACACATATCGTCTTCTTTATTTAGCTTAATTGAGAGCCTATTAATGCTAATTCAATTGCCATTAATTCACAGAGTTAATCGTAGAAGATCGCGGGCTTTTGGCGTCTTTTGTAATTGTTCTTGCCTTGAAGTGAGTTTTATTTTATTTTATTTTAAATTAGTTTGTTTGACGGTATCTGTTGAGAATGGTTGCGTATCTGCCGTTTAGTTCATTAATTTTCAATGATATTACGAGAAATCCGCTCAATTTTATTTTCATTCAGCTGAGGAGCTTGGTTTATTAGGAACTAATTAACTGTCATTTAAAAGTACAAAACACGGTACCTCTCTAAGAGAGATGACGTCTACCTGCTGTCATCATTTACATATTTTGATTCTTGTATGAAATTCTATACAAGAAGATTGAATGCAGTTACTGACTAAACTGTGTATAAAACAGGGGTCAAGTGTCTGGTAAGCATTTAAGACGTGCGAGAATTCAAATGGCACAACATCATACTTTACTGATTGATAACTTTTCAAGTCACAAATCACAGCGGACATCATGGTGTACTATTAAGAACCTTGCGAGGAGCTTAGAGCCACAACTTTATTAATACATGGAGGAAGATGAAACGGATACCTCCTTAAATTCTTCTCATAATTCATCACCATTTTACTCACAATTTATAACAATACAGATGATAGTACAAACCACCACATTGATGCTTCTTATATAATGAACAACAGCTGCTAAGTGTTTCCTCCGCGTTGCTGCTACAGCTCCAACACCAAGTCTACAGTTCCCGCAGTAGAAAAGAGTCAGGCTATAGATTGGTACGTTTAAAGGGCCACAATATGGTTAATACAATGCAGTTGTCTTCAGAAAAAACATGTTAATATGTTGTTATAGTTATCTTACTGGTTTGACAGCTGGCTAATGATCAATTTTCAATCAAGTTGGAATGTTTCATGTTTTTAGCATATTCAGTGTAAACGGGATTTCATAAATATATGCAGTGAAGTCTTGTTTTAAGTCAAGAAAATATTTGTTGATATGTTAGCAAGTTGGTACTGCTGATCACATGCATGCCAATTCTGATGTACTCAAAACTTAAATCAAGTTTATGTACTATTTTGATGTTGACATTCTTTACTGACAATACCTCTTTCTTAAATACTTTTATGGACCTTATGAGTTATTTTTCCTAATTAGTGATGTTTTGATAGAATTTAAAATCTATACCACTGCAATGAGTAACTGCAAAAAAAGAGAGTACTATATATAAAATAGATGACCTAATTGATCGGTATATAGGTGGATATGGGATGGTGGTGGGAATACTATATGGAGTTGGCTATTTGCCTTCGCCTTCGGCAGTTTTATTTGCTTTCACTTTTATTGAATTATAGCATCAAATATGGAATTTGGAAGAAATATATGAATGCTATTTTACTGGGAAAATGTTTCTCAATGCTAAATGGTACTCCTTTTGATCTAGTCTCTGTCCACTCCATTTATGTAATTTCTGTATATCATGCTTTTTCACTAGCTTTCTATTATATCTGTCCGTTTATGCATCTTAATTGAACAAAGATTAGTTGTGCCTTACTCTAGTAGTGATAATTAAAAAAATCACAATTGGATGTTTTAATTGACATTGATTAGCACTATCATTAATAAAGTACTGTCACACTGTATTGCATACCAGTAGCTTATCAGCATAATACCATTTCTTCTGCCTAAGAATTTGTATAGAGTAAGATCATTGGTTCTTTCTCTCCTGCCTTTTTGCATGCCTGTTATTTGCCAAGTGAAGGAAAAACATGTTGCTTATTATTTAATACTTACAGTTTGCGTCAGTTTTGATCCAGTGCTCCCTTTTTCCACTTGAAGTACTGCTTCTGAGCCCATATTGGGGCAACTTGATGTTGGTCTTGTATTGGAGCTGGTCCTTTGACTTAGATCTCAGGGCACAGCATCCGTTGTCTTTGTCTGGGCTTCCTTCAACATGGGCACCATGATAGGGATTGCTGTTGAACTTGTTGTTGCGGGACTTTAACTCTTTTTCAGCTATAGAGTTTTCAGGATGGATTTTCTTGTGGAACATTTGTATCACCTGCATGGCACTAATAAAATAAAAACGGAGAATATACCATCAAGTATATGCTCCCATGTCAGTATTCTTTTCTGATAGGGAGCTTCCTGAAAAAATAATTTGTTGTGTACTATATAACATTCTTGTACGTTATCCAATTCACACTCCTACACTCACAGTTGCTAGTTATATGATTGTTTATCAAATGAATGTTTTCAAATAAACAACCTGAGCATCTTTAGCACAAATGAGTTTTACACTACTTTGCACTGTACTTTTTATGATGGCCTTGATCAAACCATCCTCAATGTCAGACCCTATACTCATTAGAAAATGGAAACCACCTCTGAATTTCTCACTCCCAGCAGTTCTTTTTTTTAAAACACTAAAAAATTTATGTGCACACTGTTTGATTCTTGTAGTTGACTTCCATCTATCCTGGATGTTTGGCACAGAAGTGAAGCATTATTTTTAGACTACATCATCATGATTTAGCAGTACAGATTTGAGGTTTATGTAAAAGATTAGTGAATAATGGCTCTTAGGAGGCACACCTTATTCAGCTTTTTCTTGGTTGAAGCAGAAGCAGAATCATTGTATGAGGAGATTGGACTTTTTGAAGGTGAATGAAATTTTTTGAGCATCTTCTTCATGAGATTTTTGACAGATTTATGCATTCGCTTGGCTGGCATCTCCCCTTTGCCATTTCTTTCCATGAAACTTTCATCTGCTACCTTTGTCCTATGGAACAGCTCCCCAAGTGATGCCTTTTCCTTCTTCTCCTCTGTAATTGTTTCTGGAAATTCAATTGACTTAAATAGATATCCTTGGAGTGGACACACCATCATCTTTCCATGATCTTCATAATTGGTTCCTTCCATTTGCTTGTTGCTGAGTGTAATGATGCTAACATAACTGTTTCTTCCTGATGATTCGATATTCTCTTCTTCTTCAGCTTCAGCCTCAAGGAACTTCTCCAGTTCATCATTGATGAGCTTCAAGTCATTTTCTGTCACCTCTGTTTTTTCGTCAGTTATGTTCTCTGCAGACATGGGAAATGTTGGTGTTGTTGGTTCACTGATGATAGGCTCTGTACCAAGGGTTCCAATGGTGAGAAAGCCATGGAAGGGCTCAGAGGTAACCATGGTTATTTCTTCATGGAAGTTTTCATCCACTCGCTTGGCTTCAAGTTCAGAAGTAGAGTTTTCATATTCCTGTCTGGCCTGCTTTGAGGATCTAGATCCATATTTTGAGCCAAAGCTTGGCTTTGAATCATAGTCTTGATCATCAAGGGTTGACTGTGCTGAAAGGCAAGTGCAATAGTTACCTGAAATTAGAGTTGGCAGATTAATTAGGACATCATCAACAATTATGAAGAAAGATGCTGTGGACTAGCATCAGCAAGATGCACTGATTTTCCTTTTTACACTGATAGGAAAATGTGGACCTATACTTGTGGCTGCACCACTTTGAGACTTGTAATCATGGTATGATGCAGAGTGATTGATTTCTGTAATAACCTAGCAGTGTTCTTGGTGACTTAATGAAATTCCCTTCATACTTGTACTGATATACCTATTTAATCATATTCCCTGTGGAGTGATCTGATGCATGGAAGAGGGTGAATCTCTGCAGTTTTGGTGGATTGTGTTTGGGTAAAATCTGGAAGTATGAGATGATCCTGACAAAAAACTGCCACGAGGCACTTTTCATGGGGGTGTGAGAACCACCTGTTTTAAGCCTTTGCTTGAAGTGGAAAAACTAAAAGATCAGTTTAGAACATAAGTAATTCCCGAGTTTCTAAACTAAACAAGCATAATAGATTTAACTGATTTATTAGATTACATGTTGAACAGGCTAAGTTCATTCTTAAATAAAGTTTTGTGATTGTGTGATGATTTTTTTGTGACTAATGCATGCAATAGGGATTGCTTCTATGGAATGCAGTTGTGTATGAGGTAGTTGGAATACCAGTTGTGAAATCCTTGAATGGCTCAATGCTATTTCGCCATTTTTTCTGGTGCATCCATCCCAGTAGCTGCAATAACGACAGCAAAGGTGAAGTTAAAGGATTCAAACACTTATGCTGTTCTGAAAATTTGTAGAATAGGACTTACCTTCATTTTGATCTCACTTTGGAAGGCTTGATGCTAGTTTGCTTGATTGTTAAGGAGACACATGCAAAAACAGATACGGACATGTAAGGGGAGTGGAGTTTAAAAGTGATGATTAGCTTGCTAAAGATCAAAATAAGCAGTACCTTTTCACAACAACCGCTTAGGGGAAATCAGTTTTTGCTAGAAGAGTCTGAGATAGGGACAATTAGAGAGATACAAGATTCTGGTTGGCTATTCTTTGTCAAGATCAAATCATGTTGATGAATTGCACAGTGGTTTGGAGACCCCCAAACTGGTGTGATGATGTGGTTTTCTTGCATGAAAGAAAACTTGGATTAGGTTGCATAGATACAAGAATATATATGCACAATTAGCTACTGATCAACACAGGATTATACAAATATGTCTATCATGTCAGGCAATCATCTAGTACTAACATGTATCTGCATGCGTGTAAAATCATTCATTTGCAATAGTACACATAGTTGCAGTGAGATATTACACATTAGCATAACCAAATCTATACATATGTTTACATTCTGTGAAATAACTTTACATCTAATCATCTTATATTTACAATTATTTTACGAGGTACCTGCTGTGAGTGAAATTCCGAGTGCCCACCATGTCTGGCAGGACAAATATAAATACTTTGGTTGAATGTTGTCAGGCACACAGATGATTGTTGAATAATAAGATATACTACTAACAAAGGATCCCTTGGGTACTGGGTTTCAATTCTTTATACTTTTTGGTGGGTCTTGCTTCAGGTGGGATACTTGTGTGCAAAAGATGGGCCAATGCCTCTTCCAAGTATCTGCACAATTAGTGTGTATTGATTGAGCCATTGCAAGGCTGGACTTTTGGGATGACGGGAAGAGAAAAACAAAAGAAAACCAATAGAAAAATGTGTATTTTTACTTGTCAACAATTAGATATATTACTGCATGTAGTTGCCTTCAAAGCCATTTAGCCATGATTTGTCCTGTTGTCATGGAACCATACACTTGTTGCAGGTATTACTAGCACATCTCTCAGCCGTCAAAGCTTGTCTTCTCAAAATGCCTTCCATTTCCATGTATAGAATTCTTCCAATGAGGAGCCCACCTACGCAGGTTGCTGGCCCTTATTTATAAACATGTCCCACTAGCATCTATGGAAATTGCATCAAGCCAAGGAGGAAGCTGTTGTACGTCTAGAGACAAAATCCACGCAAGCATTTTCAACTTGAGACACCCTTCTTCAAGTGGGGTTCAACAATCAAAGCACCACAGCAAAGTGAGTAGTTTTGATAAAACATCTCTGTACTTATATGCACTGTGTTTCTATTTACTGATCCATTGTAATTATCTTGCAACTGTAATCTCATCCTAAGATTCCGTTTCTCATCTGGACAAATGGTAGCTGAACAAATTATCTGAACTTTCGTCATATTTAACTAAGGCAATTAACATCAACTGATGTTCTTCTTAATGCTACACGAGGATAGTGACACCTCAGATTTATCTTCTTTGCCTTTTGAGTTCTGATAATAATAGCAAGTTCAAGGACTTGAGAACTTTTAAAGAGTTAAATGTGACAGTCCGTGCTTCCCGCAATTTTTGTGGGCAATAGTTCTTTTTTCCGGTCCTCAATCTTCATCGCATAACACATGTATGTTGACTGCTGTGTCGGAGCAAGCATGATTAAGACACTGTTTGAGTTAGACATAACTTCAAGAGGTTTATTTCATCTCATTGTGCTGGATCGATCAATGAAGATGAACACGCACATCAGATGATAAGTATGAAGTGTAAATGCACTGTTGCATGGGTTACATGCTCATAGTTTTAGTGTCACTTCGGCAAACATTTGTGGTAATTGAGGTGAGCCTGTTCTTTATTCCATAATTGGCAATCATATTAAGTTGAAGACAAGCTTTTCTATATCTATCTAGAATACCTGTAGATGGTGAAGTAGGTATTATAGAGATCCTCATTTTTAGCTAGCAAACAAGCAGCTATAAAACGCAGGAAATTATCTCCCCCTTGGAAGGACTAGAGACAGTAGAATCTCTCAACCCTTTCCCAAAATCTACACCGTGACAAACGCAAGACCTGCAAAATTTGAGTCATTGAGTGGGGTCTTCAGCGATTCAATTGGATTGATAGATGGCAGTGGCTTCCCACATTTTTTTTTTCTTTTCTTTCTTACAGTTTCTTTGTGTATTAGATTGGAGCGTTGGGGCTCAATCACAAATTGAAGAAGTACTAGTACTTACTGTCAGCTGTCATTGAATCATGTTTTGAAGGATCATGTTGGCCATCCATGTATGCATGTTTGCTACTGTGGTTTTTTATCATTCGGGAGACCCAAAGAAGGATGTAATTGATATTGTCTTCTAGACGGGCTGCTACATTGGAATTGCCAAGTATGTTGATTGGCTATTTCAATTTCATTCATCCTTGATTCAAATTTCAAATCGAAATTATAATACCAGCATGTAATGTGTGTACGACTCGTAATGGTGTCAAATTATAAAAATTATAATTTAAAATAATTATTAAATAATTAAATAAATTATAATTATATTATTTATTTATATTTTAATATATTTTATAATATTTTTAAATATTAATTAATTTTATTATAAATATAATTATGAATATTTAAAAATAAATAAATATAATTATAAATTTATTTAAATATGACAGAATTTATAAGAATGTGATAGAATTTTACAAAAATGAATATTCTTAAATTTTATAAGAATAAATTTTACACTTTTACAACGAGAATATTATAAAATTAGATAAAAAAATATGATAAAATTTTTTATTAAATAAAAAAATATTTTTAAATTTTATATAAATAAAGGTTTTTTTTTATTTTATCTTCTATTAATACTGTTAACATTATTTAAGAATGTAATTGATACATAATAACAAGAAAAAAAAAAGGCAATTTATAGTCAAAATGAGGCATCAAACAGTGTTCTTAACCCTTGGCTTTTTTTAACTCTCTACATTTTGACGTCAAATTGGCGGCAACCATACAGACGGACTGCTCCATAATTGTTAAAACGACAAAAATAAACAAGCACGTAGAAAATTATTGAAATTAGGTAACACGTGTCAGCATATAATTCGGCCACCCGGTTGCCAATGGTCGTTCTCATCGAATCTCTCGACAACCAGACTGTCAACTCACTCATTACCTTAGCCCGTTGTTACTCAACACCTCATCTATCCCCGATCAAAGCCAAATCCCCCACTCCTCCAACGTCTATGCCCGGCCGTCTACCCATCAGTCAATCTTTCCTTAACGCACTGTAAGCGGGAACAATCAAACAGAATCGCCAAATCGCGATCATATCATGGGAACTGAGGTGGAAGTATCAGAGCCGTTGATTGAGAAAGTCAGGACCGTTGAGGAGGATCACCAACCGATTCCCGAATGGAAGGATCAGATAACGATCAGAGGAATGGTGGTGAGCGCGTTGCTGGGGACGCTCTTTTGTATCATCACGCATAAGTTGAATTTGACGGTCGGGGTCATTCCATCGCTCAACGTTGCGGCTGGACTGCTCGGGTTCTTCTTTGTGAAGTCATGGACTGGCTTCTTGTCGATGTGAGGGTTTTCGGTTAAGCTGTTCAAACTTGTGTTGTGGCTTGTTATGGCCTCGTTTTTAGCGGTGATGATTCTACTTTTATGTGTTTTTGGTTTCATTTTTTTAATTTGTTTGATTGCTAGTAGCTATAGATTTGAGATAGTTGTAATTGAAAGGAAAAATAGAAAAGATGGATAGTGAAATTATCTTAGAAAGCTGTATTTTTGTTCTTAATCTTGTTTACTCTTCAATTGATCTAAAGCTTATCTCTAACAGACAACAAGCTTTTTTGCTTTGTATTTGGAGAAATACCTGATATAGTGTGTGCTTTCGTAGAAATCATTTTTTCTGTAAGTAAAGCATTTGAAGTTCTCTGCAAAGATACACCTTATTGTGTTTGAGTACTTTAAGCACTAATAAGCAACTTTGCAGTGTTTGGCTGGAGTTGTTCTCCAAACACTAGAGTGGTTTTTGGAGAACCACATAATATATACACACGCGCTTGCTATATATATAGATATATATATAAGAAATATGTTAGGAAAAAAAATCTCAGAAAAGCTCTTCTAAGGGCTTATCATTCTCAAAAAGTTCTTGAAGCTCCTTTTAGAAAAGTAGTCCTTCATTGGTGCGTTTTCAGAAGGAGTTTTTAAGATGTTTTCAGAAGGAGTTTTTAAGATGTTTTTGAGGAAAGGGACTTCGGATACTTTTGTAGAATGTTCTTGCAAATGTTTTCTAGAAACAGTGCTCTCATTGATGCACCCATAAGGAACTGTTTGTGGAATACTGCTCTCTCCTTTTTTTTTTTGCCCCGTTGTGTGTTTATCTGTCTATGTTTGCATTTTGAACTTGTGCTTATTGAACTTCTTGAGTTTGATATAATTACTAATGTTCAACTTTCTGCAGGTGGTTTTGGTTCGTATTTGCTTGCAATGGATAAGAGAACATATAAGCTAATTGGTGCTGATTACCCTGGTAACCGGGCAGAAGATGTTAAGAGCCCAGGGTTGGGATGGATGATTGGTTTTCTATTTGTTGTCAGTTTCCTTGGGCTTTCCAGTCTTGCTCCACTTCGTAAGGTAGCTTTCGCTGTCATCATCACTATCATCATCATTAGTATTACTATTACTACTAGATGTTCTAAATTGCATTCGTGTATACAAGCTAGGATTGATGTTGATGTCAGTTGTTCAACTGATTTGCATTCCCGAAGTCATTTACTCAGTTATGGATGCCTTTTGCAATCATTAATATGGTACTGGAAGTCTACTCACTAAGTTTGATTTAATATATGATTGGTTTTTTCTCATCTTTGTTTAAACTTATATTAGCATACTTGGGAGGGAAATGGATTCCAAATTCTTCATATGGGCTGAAAAATGTTTGTTGTAACAGATTTTAGCAATTACAAGAAAGTGAAATTTGGAAAAGCCTGTTACATTTGAAGCCATTTACATATATTGGTTCTCAGTCATAGCATGTTCGTCAACGACCATGTTGGCCCTTTAACCCCTTGGCTATTAAATTTCTCCCTACGTTTGGTACCAGGTTATGGTCTTGGATTATAAACTTACATATCCCAGTGAAACAGCCACAGCAATGTTGATAAATAGTTTTCACACGAACACGGGAGCTGAGCTTGCTGGGTAATTATTAAATATATAAATCACTTCCTTTTTACATAAAGCTTGGGGGGAAGTTATTAAAATGGGTTTGTCTATAAGGAAAACTGAACAAAAACAAAGAGTGAATGAAGAATGAGAGGTCTATTAATTTACAAGGATCATGAATAGTACTTGCCAATACAGTTAAGAAAGACAAATATTTAATATGTCATAATCCTTGCCTACAGAAGTTCACGCAATATCTATCAATTTTCACAGTGGACTTTATACTTTGTCATTATCTCTTGATCTTTTTTGGATTATTTTGAGATACCCTTTGTCCTTGTGTTTGATGTGCTATAAACTTAATGTTGTATGTTCATTGGAATATTTGGTAACAATTGTTTAAAAAGCAGAGTTTAAGAATTCTCCTACCTACCCACTTCCACCTGAAGAAAAGAGAGAATCAAGTATTGCTTTCTTCCTGATTACTTATCTGTTGCTTTGCCAGCAAGCAGGTCAAGTGCCTTGGAAAATATTTGAGCATAAGTTTATTTTGGAGCTGCTTTAAGTGGTTCTTCAGTGGTATTGTGGATTCATGTGGATTTGATAACTTTCCTAGCCTTGGTTTGACTCTATTTAAAAACACGTAAGGTTCTTGTGCATTTACTTTTCTTCTGTATAAATCTCTCTCAGAGAACTGTAGTGTTATTTGTGCCATTATCATATATTCATATTATCAGGGTTTCTTTCTTTTTTGTTCCTTATCCCTTAGTTTTTACTCTGTTATGTGATATAGGAGCAATGTAGCTTGACCTGTAGTTACTTGTTATATTCTTTGCACATAGATTATCTACAGTCCCATATGGGGCAGCATAATATTTTATATCATTCTTTTATCAGTTCAATCCTCCTTCTTATAAAATAACTTAAGAAGTTAAGGTGGGTGAGCAGTGTACCACTAGGCTGTTTACTGAACTGCATCTAGTAAGCACTGGGGAGCAAACAGGCTGTCAAATCATGCATTCCAAAAATTAAAGAAAGAACGCATATGAGCTTTAACCTTATGTTATGTTTTCATTGTCTGTCCAATTTCATCAGACAGATTGTGATTTGTTCTTTAGCAAAATAAACAACAAAATTGGTGCATGTCATTATTTATTTATATTGGCAATGTCACCTGTATCATCTTCTTATTTTCTTGGCTTTTTGCAGGTTTTATTTTGACTTGAGTCCAACTTATGTTGGATGTGGCCTTATCTGTCCTCACATTGTCAACTGTTCAGTTCTCCTTGGGGCTATCATATCGTGGGGTTTTCTCTGGCCCCTCATCTCCCAACATGCTGGTGACTGGTATGCAGCTGACCTTGGTAGCAATGATCAACATAAATGTGGATCTCCTCTTTCATTGCCTCTAATTCAATTCCACAACCATTCAAGGATTATCTACATTTTTTCTAGATTGTGTTTTGAGTTGTGCCTATAAGTTAGTACAACAATTACACTTACTTTTCGAAGGGGTCTCTTGTTTCTCTGCTCTAATAGCAACTTTTCATGCCATCACTTTTTGCAGGTGTTCATAGCTATTGCCCTTATCCTTGGAGATGGTCTTTACAATCTGGTAAAGATAATATCTGTAACTGTCAAGGAAGTGTGCAACAAAAGCACCGAGGAAAACAAATTACCAATTGTCAATGAGGTTGTAGGTGAGGATATATATGTGTCACTCATTATCTATCTTAAACAAAATAATCTTCTCCCTGAAATTGATTGAAAATTCTGCTTACAATTGCACCTAGTAACAATTTTGTTTTACCTTATGACAGCTAGTTATGATATTTTTCTACCAGTTTGATAGGTTGAATAGTGAGATACTCCCATTGCTGAAATGTCTTCAGAGGTAATAGCAAGTTAATAATCCTGTTGATTTGTGCTTTAACAGATGCTGAGACTTCCAAATTGCTACTGGAGCAGAAAAAAAAGAGATGATATATTTTTAAAAGACAGGATACCAACCTGGTTTGCTGCTTCTGGATATGTGGGCTTGGCAGCTATATCAACAGCAACCATTCCAATGATCTTTCCGCCTCTCAAGTGGTATTTAGTTCTCTGCTCATACATTATTGCCCCTGCCCTAGCCTTCTGCAACTCTTATGGCACTGGACTCACAGACTGGAGCTTGGCTTCAACTTATGGAAAGATTGGTCTTTTCATCGTTGCTTCTCTAGTTGGAACTGATGGTGGGGTTGTTGCTGGGTAAGCAGCTTGTGGGATTATGATGTCCATTGTCTCGACTGCTGCTGATCTCATGCAGGATTTTAAGACAGGTTACCCAACCCTATCATCAGCCAATTCAATGTTTGTGAGCCAGTTAGTAGGAACAGCCATGGGTTGTGTCATTGCCCCACTCACATTCTGGTTGTTTTGGAGTGCTTTCGACATTGGCTCACCTGATGGTCCATACAAAGCACCCTAAGCTGTGATATTCACAGAAATGGCCATTCTAGGCACTGAGGGCTTCTCGGAGCTTCCCAAACACTGCCTGGCCATGTGTTGTGGGTTTTTCGTGGCTGCTCTGGTCATAAACCTCCTCAGAGATGTGACTCCAAAGAGAATCTCACAGTTTATTCCTATTCCGATGGCTATGGCAGTTCCATTTTACATTGGAGCATACTTTGCAATTGACATGTCTGTAGGTACGGTGATATTATACGTCTGGGAGCAAATCAGTCGGAAGGAGTCAAAAGGATTATGGCGGTGCAGTTGCATCGGGTTTAATATGCGGTGATGGAATCTGGACAATACCATCTACAAGCCTTTCTATTTTCAGGATCAATCCACCCATTTGCATGTACTTTGGGCCTTCTTTGACTACATGAGCACGCCAACCCGCTGGCTGTGTGCGCTCATCTGTTGTATGAATTGGATTTTTTATTGATTCTGTACGTATATTTGTTGTTGTGTATCTTGAGCATGGGCTTTAAAACATCAGTTTCAATACACACGCTCGTGTGCCAGATGGCATAGGATGAAATGCGTACTTGAACTAACATCACGAGTAATGTATGGAATCAAAATTTGCTTATTTGCAGATTTTGGATCATGGCTACCCTCTTCAGGGCGTGCAATTTCGCAGAATTTTTTGTCGTTTTCATTATTTTGATTTCACTTACCTCAAAAAAAACAAAAAAAAAAACTCTTCAAGAAAGAGTTAATGTCTTTATCAATTATCAGCCTGTAATTTAGAATCAAGTGAAGCACTTGTTGGGAAGGACATAAGCAAATATCACTTGGGTAAGCTAATGCCTTTTCCTTTTGTTTGACAGAGACCCACCGCCTGGGCTTTGATCCCAAATGCAAGGTGACAGCTAAGGCCGCTTACATAAGATGCTGTCTTCAAATCTGGTAAATGTAAATGAAAACCAAACCAAGCAAAACAATACCATCAGGTGTAAAGTTGAACATGAAAAAGCATTCAAGCCTGCCTGCCTGGGCATTGAATTTGCAGACTAGTGCTTTTGTAAAGCTTGCCTCTTAGCATTTTAGAATAGCTGTTTTGCTTCCTGCTTTTATCATGGAGCACTTTCTAGCACCCAATATGTGTTATTGATGGAATCAAATTAAATTATTTAAATGATTATTCCAATGACTATGAGATTACCAAATTTGGTTAACCACTTAATTACTTAACACAACTTACCATTGTGATAATGTTGGGTGCCTAAGCAATTCAAGTCAATTGGTTCATACAACTTCTAGTATGTGTAATTTATATGTAAGTAAAGAGTAACATTTTTGTTTTGTTTTTTTAAAATGATTGAGAAGTGAGGGGTTTCAATCTACCACAATATTTAGATTCTCTATGTCAAAGGGAAATCTTATAAATTCTCTAACCACAAAAGAAATTGCCAATTGAGGCACATGGCTTAGATTATGACCTATTAGTTGTGGGCACCAACTCACCTCCATTTCCAATCCATCCAATTGTAAATTTTTGATAATTTGATTAATCAAAACCACTCAATTCCTTTTAAATAACAACAACAAGAACAACAACAACAACAACAATAATAATAATAATAATAATAAACAAATTTGAAATGAAGAACATAAGAAGAAAGAAAGCGGGTAGCTCATAGTAGTTGTAATGATAGATATGACATAAGGATAATGGTGATGTCCATATCTTATCAAAACAAAGCATTCGATTAGAGATTCTGGCTTTATTGGAGCTAAGTAATTGGTGGTTGTGGCTCCTACTATTCAACATGGTGGAAGCAAGCAAGCAAGGAATTACCCTTTTCAATTTTCTTTCCATTTTTCAATCTTCTCGACATTTGTAAGTCAATTCATGAAGAATTATAGTTAAAATGTTGGATAGACAATGACATGAAGATAGATTGTGTGCGTACACCTAAGCTTTATCATTATTCATGAAGAAGTGTGCATTTACATGACTGTATTCTAAGTGGGTTTATTCCAAATCAATCAAATTTATTTAATAAAATTGTATAATTTGGACTATACTCGGATGGGTTTATGGATGTGAATCATGTGTTTGCATCTAAGGATTCATTGGTCATCTCAGAAGTGAATGATGAAAATGCGTTTTGGACAATGAACAAATATAGAAGATGCTTGTGGTCAAAGCATGCATTTATGGCAGCTTAATTATGCTGGAATCCAGAGGATGAAAGTGTTAGGCCAACTGACAAATTAAAATAATTAATTAGGTCTCCAAAGAAAAGAAGAAAAAAGTTTAATATTCTCTAAGAAATTCCTGGAATTTGAAGAGTGATTGGTTGCCTTGATTGAGCAAGATAGTGGATTTTACCTTGATTTTTGTTTAATTTATTCAGGCAAGCAATCATAGACACAGAGAATACATAAATGTTCATCAATTTTAAATCAATAAATTTTATCAAAATTAATTTGCCTTTGTGTCATGGTAAGCCATTATTTGAGCTCTTTCTTAACAAGGATGTTGCATGGTCACCACTTAGGCCCCAAATATCATTAGAAAAATAAAGGCAGTCCTCCACTAATGCATGTCATGGGATATTGGAAGAATTGGTGATGGGAATTACAATTACAAGAACTTTGTTGTGTGGATTGAAGCTTGAGCTTGACTTTCAAAATGGGCTAACCATAACTTTTGAAAAAGATATGAGGAGTTGGAGGCTTAAATGATTAAAAAGATATCATCCAAGCTTATCTCTTATATGGGTAATAAAAAAAATTATTAAACAAAGAAAAAGCAGTATAGAAAAGCAAGAAACGATCTTGCTTTCCCATTGAAGGGTTTGAATTAAGGTGAAATTAAGGTATGATATTTCAACAACTAGCTTTGATAGAGGGGCCTCCCATGTCTCCAATATGGGAAGCAAATGTGACTACCTATGCAATCACCAACACACACATAACCCAATCCCCACAATTATTACCACCCACACTAGTTATATATAAATATATGGTCTTCTTCCCATCAAAGCAAAGCTATAATTCTACAATATCATTCCTTGTGTGGTTCATTCTAATACCCTAAAGTTGCTTGGTAATCAAGTTGAGAGAATGACTAAAGAAAAAGGGACAAACTTAAAAGAAATGTACCCATATAATCTATAAGAATCCTCACCATAATAACCAAGAATTGCATGGATTTTCCAAGCAATGGAAGTCAAAAGAACTAGAGAAGTTATTACATATTGTTGCACATGTTCCTATATGTTTTGATCATGGTAGTATAGAAATTATATATCTTAAAAAATAACTGGAATTCATTCATTCCTCTTCCTTTTGTCTTAAAGTAGATTCAATTAATTAATTGTAATATGAATAGTAAAAAGTAATCATAATAATCATACCCACCTTCCAACTTTTGAATTTATTTGGAAAATAAAGGTTGCTTTAGACCATTAATTATTCCAACTTATTCATTGTCATTGCTAGATCATTAAAACTTGTAATACAACTGCCCATTTTCTATATTAATACTGTTTAAATAGAAAACTTAATTAATATGCTTATAATTACTTGTTCTATTGGGATTTGAATGTGGGTGACCAAACGTTTAAGGATTTAATTAACCTCTTCAAGTATGCATGGTGCAAGAAATTAATGTACTATATGCCTTGCATATATATTACAGATCCCATAAACACATGCACCTACCTCCCCAGTATGATGAGTTAACCTATCTTGTTTGAGTTTCATGTTAAGTTATTGCATAATATATTGGAGAATGAGATATAAGAAATTATTTTCAAAAAACATAATGGAAAAATCTGTTTAAGACTAAAAGGAATTGGGCATCTTTGTCATCACAGAAGCAAATTAAAAACTATGGCAAGTGCTGTCATTTTCCACTCAGATCAGATCAAAGCAAAAGGATTTTGATTTCTTTGACTAGTGTTCGTTCATTTCTCATCATTTCTTGATCCACCATTGCTCCTTCTTCTTCATCTATCGCCTATTTTGTCTCATGAATTTCGTGGGCGTTTGATATTAGAAATGGGATATTTAAATATGCATTAGTGGTCCAAAAAAAAATCGAAGTACAAGGTCTGCTTAGTTTTAGCAATTCTGTGTGTAAATTGAAGCCACACAATTCTCAAGTGTTCAGCCTGCAATGCCAGTATGCAATTGTATTATTAGGTCCCTTCTAAGAGAAGGTATCATAAATTGTTTTTCTAACTGATACAGCCATTAAACAGTGATTACACAACTCAGCTACCATGTTAATTGATTAAGGACCAATGAAGAAAAGGACAAAACTAAAATCATAGAAATTGAAACATGAAATTGAATTAGATAAACTTGTAAAAGAGAATGAACTCTACAAGAAAACCAGGAGAAGCTTGGAGTACCATAATGCAAAGAGAACAGATTGAATTCGAAGCATGTAACTTGGTAACAGAAAATAAGTGAAAGTAAGTAGCTATTACATCAGAAATACTAGTCAAAAGTCAAAACCTGCATACAGTAAAAAAGAAGTTAAAAAAGAAAAGAAAAGAAAAGAGAAAAGAGAGACACATGCGCAATGTGTGCGGTGCAGTAGAAGCAACTAAAACACACAAAGTTTACGAGTAAAAAAAAAAAGAAAAAAGGCTTGGAGAAATATGGGGCAGAATTGGGATATCAATAATCTTATATTATAGTGGGTTTAGTTTTGTCTTTCATTGGCCTGCCAAAAACAGTGAAAAACTAATGAAAGTATAGGACTTTTCAGCTCACCTTCTTCAATCAAAGAAAGAGGACCCTTTTCCTGATTTTTCTTATATTTGCACACCCCAGAAACCTCCCTGTTCATGGATCCCAAGGGCTCAAAGCAGCCTTCCCAACAACAAGAAGCATCCAACTTCTTGAACCTGCCACAACCACAGCAGCAGCAGCAGCAGCAACAGCAACTACCACAACAACAACATCATCAACGAGGTAACATGGGCGAGAACAAACCAGCTGAGATCAAAGATTTCCAGATTGTGATCGCAGACAAAGAAGAACAAAGCAAGAAACAATTAGCGCCCAAGAGGACCTCAAATAAAGACAGGCATACAAAAGTTGAAGGCAGAGGAAGAAGGATTAGGATGCCTGCTTTATGTGCTGCAAGAATCTTTCAGTTAACGAGAGAATTGGGTCACAAATCTGATGGTGAAACAATTCAATGGTTATTACAACAAGCTGAACCATCTATAATTGCAGCCACCGGGTCTGGAACTATACCTGCATCAGCTTTAGCAGCTGCAGGCGGGTCTGTTTCTCAACAAGGAGCCTCTTTGACGGCTGGTTTGCACCAAAAGATTGATGATTTAGGAGGGTCCAGTATTGGTGGCTCAAGTAGGACCAGTTGGTCAATGGTTGGTAGTAATTTAGGAAGGTCTCATCAAATGGCAACAGGGTTATGGCCCCATACTGTAAGTGGGTTTGGTTTTCAGTCATCATCTTCTGGTCCATCAACAGGAAATATAGGGACTGAAAATTCTAATTACTTGCAAAAGATGGGGTTTCCTGGGTTTGACTTGCCCGGTACAAATATTGGTCCTATGAGTTTTACTTCAATTTTAGGTGGAGCTAGTAACCAGCAGTTACCTGGGTTAGAACTTGGGTTGTCTCAAGATGGTCCTATTGGGGTTTTGAATCCACAAGCTTTGAATCAAATTTATCAGCAGATGGGTCAGGCTAGGGTGCAGCCGCAACAGCAGCAGCAACAAACTCCTGCTAATAAGGATGATTCTCAAGGGTCAGGACAGTAGAGTGAATTGAGTAGCATTGTTGAGAGGCTGAAGTGTTTTCGTTTTGTAATGGTTTAAAGTATTGTATAATTGGAAAAAGAAAAGAGTAAAAAAAATGTTCTTGAGAGGAAATTCAATAGGGACTGGATTTGGTTTGCCCCTTCTTTTGATCTTCTCAACTGCATCATCAACCTAAGTCTACCTATACAGGTGCTGCTTTTGGGCCCTTTCGATTCTGGGATTTTCATTTTGTCTGTTCTTTTTCCTTTCATTTTTCCATTTGTTTTTGGTGGTACAATCTTAGAGATGTTAATTGGTACGTTGTTGGTTTTTATGTGGAATGAGCAGGTGGACTATGCACAGCCAAATATCTTGGGTTTGGGCTTAACTTCTTGTATAATCAGACTTCAGAGGTGTGTTGATTATAGTGTAAGTCATCTTTGATTATTTTGTTCTTCTGTAGGAATGAATGGAGTGGCAATCGTTTTGTTTGCTAATTTTAAACATAGAATTCTCCAGTAATTATTATGAAGTTTCTTCTTAGATCTAGTTGGAGCTCTCAATTATCTAAGACAAAATGATGTTTTGCACAGAAAGGAGAATTTTCTTGCACATTTGGCAGTCATTTTTCTCTCTATATATTTTTATATAAAATCCATTTCCTCATTCCTACTCAAGGAAAACACAGAAAAAATAGACTGGAGGTTCCTTCGCAATAGTACTCGAAGAAACCATGAACTATTCTTGTTTCTATCTCGAAGAAACCATGAACTATTCTTGTTTCTATCTTTCAATTTTTATGTCAATGAATGAATTTGTATCAGGGATCAGTATCCAATATTGTCCACAAAAGTTTTCTTTTTTCTATTTTATTTTATTTTTTTGCTTTCAGTTAAATATCATCCGAGATTATGGAACCAAACATGGTGAGAAGTACAATTCTGTTTGAAATAACAAAGTTGATTTTCTGATTTAAGAAACATTCTATTTTCTTAACTTTGCTACTTGAAGCCAAGATGGTAAGATTCCCCAAAAAGAGATTGCTTGTCTTACAAATTGCTAGTCTTACAAAATGCAATTGGAGACAATCTTCCTTTGTCAAGCAATTGTAATTTAGTCTTTTCTTGCTCTAGCAAACCAAAAACTTAGATGAAGGACCTTGTTCTCAGCTAGTGGCATTAATTGACAATCAATTTATGTGAGGAAGCCTGGTAATTGTCAAGCGAGGTCTTCCAAGTGCATGCTTCTCATTCTGCACAACTTAGTTTCTATCAGCTATTCTAATCCACTAAAGTCAACTCTTTTTGTGGCCAGCACAATGCCACTTAGGTTCTGTTTTCTCAGTAAATTGTATTTCCAAATTTAAGGGTGACAAGTAAACTTCAGTTTTTCACATGATAGACCAACGGTGTTTCTTATTTACAATTCCTTAACCAGGGAGTATCAAATGATCATAGTTGTTTAGACAGTTGTCTGCACATTACTAAAAGTATCATGGCATTTGTCTTTCTGGTGTCTTCAATGGAGATTGGAAAATCTCTCACGTTTGAGGTACCCTTACATGCGCGGAGCTCTGTCGTGGATTGTTCTGCTTTGCCACTTCCATTCATGTGTGTTGATACTCCTTGCCCTCTTTTTACTTGATTTGTTGAGAGCATAACAAGGCTTCAGTCTTTAGTATAATTAATCATGCATTTGTCAAAATCAAACACTTTCCTGACTTACCGGTTAACCTTGGCTAATGTTTATCGTCTAAGAGATTTGAACGTTTGAATTATAAAAGTTATGGGATAATAAGACAATGACCATTTTTTCAACTTGATCAGAAAAGGAAATAAAGAATTTTTTGTGAAGAGTATCCATCCAGATTTGTATTATTAATGTTGCACTGAATTGTTGACTACTTAAGGGTTATTCAGTTGTTTGGAAATTGACATCTAAGGCATCACAGTTGCAAGCTGACTTCATCATCTCAATCAGTTTGCAGTCGGCCAAGTCTCTTTCTCATCTGTTCTTCTCAGTGTAGTCGCTTTCTGGTTATGTTTGGTCTTCCCTGTTATTTTCACTCACTTGTAGTGGGTTGCCCTTACAATTAAATGTTTACTTGCTTTCCATGACGCATCACCCTCACTGTCAATTATCTAATTTGATCAAACATTTGCTGCTATAAATTTTACACTCAACCTGTCCAAACCCAATCGCTGCTAACAAAATTGGAATTAGGGGTGTTGCTCCTTCGCCTAGAATTTGGTAAGTTAGAACCTCCACATTATTAAAGCTTTGTTTCGCAGCTTGTGTTAAATAACACATCAATTCATCATTGTCAAGTTTAAATTACATTATTTTGTATTTCAAAGATGCCATCACTTCTCAAGTAGTTATGTTTCTCAATCAAACATAATGATCTGATTTATACTGCATTAGTGAGTTTTACTTGTTCAATCCATCACCACATCAAGATACTGATTCTTTGAAATTGTTGTACACTGCATTTATGATAATTTCTTTTCTTTTGTTCCATTTGATTACATCTGTGATAATAATTTCAGCTACCATGTCTGAGATATCTGAAAATGGGGGGAAAAAAAAAAGTTAAATGTCTACATATTGACATTAACACACTGATGTTACATGGATGAAATGTTATTCACATATTCATATCATCTCTTATTGTTGCTTTAGTTATAATCGTCCGTGTTTGTCGCTGTCCTGATCCACAACTTGTTCCAGAGGTCGAATGCAGGCATCTTGTGAGATTACTAAACAGTTACTAATAGGTTTGGTGTATATGTGTATATTTTGGATTAAATTGAATTTCATTAATCTGGGTTATGTGGGACACAGCATTAGCAATTTGGTTCAGAAGGGTATGTATCCAGTCTTACAAGGCTGTCCTGAAACCAGTCATGGTGCTGTATGTCTTGTTGGAATAACATCAATGTCTTGAGAACGAGCTGCAGAGATTGAAAGTACATATAAAAGGATGATGGAGATTCTTTGCTATACATTTATCATAGAGTTGTTATTTCCAGGAAAGTTCTTAGTTGATCCTCTGAATTCTTTTTAACTGGAATGTAATTCACGTGAAAGGAAGAGACAAATCGCGTGCAGACTATTTGTTGTATATCGATGCTAGTGATATTTCCAAGTAGTAGCAGAGACGGTACATTTATGGGAATCGTACAGGAAGGGAGCCATATCCGTTGTCTGTTATGATCGCATGAATATGATGACCAGGTGGCAATCAACCATTAGTGAAGGTGGTAGTCAGACCTGGTTTCACACTTGTAAAGATAGAATACTGTGAAGGATTGAATATTTAACAATGAATGCAAACATGCTGCAACTGCAAGCAATGGCAGACACGAATATTTCATGCGTAGCAAGTGCAAAGCAATCTATCACTGAATATGTTAAGACACATTCATTCAATTCAAGAATTTATTTGTTATTGTTCATGATCATAAAAAACATGCAGGTCATACGACATGTAGTAATTCATTGTACGCCAAAAAAAGTGAAAGTAGCATCATCATGGATTTCTGTGAACGCTATAAATGTTTCTGCATTTACAATCCACAGACAACTTGGTGGCTTGGAAGTTCAGCCTTCGAGGAAATGCAAAATGATTAAGGTGTTGGATGTACTTGTAAGCATGTGTAGCCCCTTTTCACAAATTTTCGGAGGCCCAGTTCTTTTTGGAAACAAAGCCCAGATAGCCCAATCCACCTTCGTGTAGGGCAACTTCGAGTTTAATTTTTATACTATAAACATTCATGTCCATGGACGAGATCAACTATATGTGTCATTCAAGTCCTTGGAGAGGGAGAGGCAGCTCACAATTGTGAAAAATCAGGTGCCTATGATTGACTCTCGACTCCAACATTACCTTGATAGTAGAATGTCATGCCTTTAATGTGAGATTTAATCAAACTTTTGGTGCAATATCTACAAATAAAACTATTCATAAGTCAATTGTTACAAATATCTATATTAATTTATTTTGACATGTTTCGATCAGTCTTGTAAAGAGGATAACTCTTGTACTCGATAAAGATTTTATGGGAGGATTGCTAAATTTCTTTTATAATAAAATACACGAGACTTGAAGTGTACTTAATATTACGCTTTAATTAGCATGTTTAAAAATTGGTACGTAATAACGTTACACCGAGGTACTAACCAAACTCAAGTAAGAGTTATTTTCAAACACTGAGATATTAAAATAATAAAATTATTATTTATTATTGTGGATATTAGAATTCAGAATGGAAAGGCAGTGTGAAATCATAAATTACAGATCCAATTATTCCTTATAAAAATGAAAAAAAAAAAGATTGTATGAAATGAGATAATATTATCTCATTAATTAATGTAACACCAACAAAGAAAGGCATTCCAATTAAATAAGATCATGATAACAATACTTTTCAATAGTGGGTGCCTGCCTAGATGCAAAAGCTTTCCCTAAGCTTTCCACCATGGATTTGTGATCGTCCAATAGGATTGTCGAAAATGGCTCAGAGGAGGGCCCCATGGTTTGGATAATCTCAACAATTCCCATTTGCCCTGATTCAACTTTCCCTACCGCATGATCTGATCAACTCAGGATTTGGAATTGGGTATTGATGCAATCACATGTGATGGGACCACGGAAGCACAACAATTAGCATTGGGGAATACTTTGACGATCTTTTTTTAAGTCAATGCCCATTTTGTTCTGCAATCGAATTTTAAAAATTAATCCCAAGATGCCGATTTGATCTTACCGGGTCTATATGTTTTAGGGTTAATGATCGAAACCCGCTCCCTCACAGATTATCTGTAATACGTGTCATAAAGTTTATATTTAAAAATTTTTATTTTTTATTAATTATTTTAAATTTTTATTTATATTTTAATTTTTTATATATTTTAAATTTTAAAATAATTAATAAAAAATTTAAAATATATAATAAAAAATATTTAAAATAATTAATTAAAAATTTTAAAATTTTGTTATATCCACGTACACACGTGTGTGTGTGTGTGTGTGTGCGCGCGCGCGCGCGTGTGTCCCCTGCGTATGCAAGAGAATGACATCTATTCAATGCACGCATCCTTCTTCCGAAAAGAATCTAATAATCACCGCACTTTGACTGGTGTCTTGTACAGCTCATGAGGTCTACCACTACCCTACTTGTGTGTGTGTTTGTGTGTAAATAAATCAATAATTGGGGGACATGAAAGGGAATTGACATGGCCTTCAATTAGTTCACAAACCCACAACAAAACATTCATTCACATTCACACCGCCAAATTTCTTATTATTCTATTTCTCAACCCAAATCGAATCTTTATGCAATTTGATGAATAAACATCTTATTCCCACCGAGCCAAGTCTGCCATTCATTCAAATAAAAAATAAAAAAAAAACCGTCTAATTTTTGCTCGTGTGTGCGAACACGCGTGTGTGTATATATATATATAATAAACATATTTAATATCAAGTATTAATAAAATTATTGGCAAATTTTATTAAAATTAATATTATTAAATACTATTTAAAATTTTATTAAATAAAATAAAATTTATTATTCTCTTGCATTTGGGACCCAAAAGTTTGTTCCTTCTTTGATGGTCGTGGCGGCAAGGCAGGCGGATACCCATCAATTCAAGGAAGGAAGGGGGGGGACCATGGAGGCGGCTGGCTGGCTAATTCTTCTCCATCTTCCAGGTATCTTAAAAAGGCAAAAGCTTTTCCTTTATTCCCACCAATACCAAACCCATTTTGTCTTGGACTTGTTTTGATATTTCATCTTCATGTCTTGCATACCCATTTCAACCAAACAAACGGATGGATGGAAGGATCATGATCATCCCCTAATCTTGTAATCAACGGATTTTTTTTTTAATTAGTTAATTTGTTGATTAATTATCATCTAATGTCTGTCACTCCATCTTTAATTTTATTCTAATTTCATTGACTAATCAAACTCTTTCAGCGTTTCACCCTCGTTACCAACTAATTAATTAGTTGGGCGCCGAATATATATATATATATATATATATAATTAATTAACCAGTTAGCTGAACTAAAAAGCTACAACAACATTTCCTTTTCTGTACAGTCATTGTTGAAGATGAAAGCATGGATTGTCTTCCATAAGTCAATGACCTGCTTAAAATTACACTAGTAATTAAGATTTTAAATTGAATCAACATTAATTTGTCTAATTCTCAAAATTCAGGACATCCCGGGCAGAAGAGATTCAAAGCATTCTACCTTCAAAATCAAAACAATTGATTGATGGTGCTGCTGTATTGGATTGGATGGCGATATTGAAAATGAAATATGAGTTTGCGTATGACTCCACGTTTTTGCCTTCCCTGCAAGCAAACTCTTACGTTTTATCTCTGTTGATTATGGATAAGCTGTGGAAACTACTGTATAAATTGCAGGACAGCTTATGCATTGTTACCAAGATTGGGCCCGATCCCATGTGTTAATTGGCTATTGGATTTAACTGACGGTGACAGAGATATAGAAGAGTGGACAGTTAAGCACCGAAATTACCGGGGCAAAGAAGCAACTGGATTTGCCGCCAAAAATACCGGCAATTTTATCCAGACCATTCTGCAAACGCCACGTGTATATTCTTTCCCTTCACTTGCCCTAAGAAAAAACCACCGGGAGTTGGAAGCTGACCGACTAAATAAGAGACCCAAAATCGTAAAAACACCGCACGAAAGACTTCATTCCTTCCTGACAGCACCGCCCTATGTCAGCAGTCAGATTATCTCTCTGTACAGCCAATGTCAACTTGCCACGTCACAGAAAACAGAGCCTAAACCAAAACCCAGTCTTGTCCTAGAACGGTGCATGTGTTTGTGTTTGCGGTAAGTGTCTCTGCCCTACCTTTGTTAGTGCCTTCTGTTGGTTCTTCTCCCTTTCACCTCTCTTCTCATCTCTGAGTTATTTCCTCGAATATTGGAGGAGGCATCATTGTACAGTAAATTCACGTCTCAGAATAAAGCCCTTCTTTTTCTTTTTCAATTCTTTGTTTTTTTGGGATAATCTGATTCTGGGTGTCTTATTTAAATAGTAAATCCAAGTTTTTTGAAATTGGGTTTGTGCTTTCCATATTGAAAAATTAAGTTGGAGAAATGGATGATGAGTACGCCAAGCTTATCAGGAGGATGAATCCACCCAGGTATTTGTTTATTTTTTTTCTTTTTTGAGCAACTTATTGTTTGCTTTTGTGGAGAGTTAATTTTCTTTCTACGTTCTTCACTTTGATTGCGTTTTTTCTTTCTTTTTTTTTTTTTCGAAATTTTGTTTCTTTGTACCGTTTGGCTGTTGGGAAACCAGAGAAAATGAAGAAAAGGAAGGAAAATATCTGTCGGAATTCTTTTTTCTTCTACAAATAACGGCAAAATCGTTGAATTTTAATTAACTTCCCATTATCTTCATTTTCTCAGCACGTAAATAGTTAATCCCCAACTGGAAATTTTAAGCAATTTTGAAAAGTTTGCAAGGGAAAACTTTTGCTTTTGTCCCCTTCTTTTATTGTTGTATTTGAATTCATAAGTGCCTGTTTCTTGCAGAGTTGTGATTGACAACGATGCCTGTGAGCATGCCACTGTTATACAGGTAATATCCTTTATAGTGATTTTGTCCTGGCTTTTGCAAAATTAGGTTTATCATGTGCGTTTGTTTTGACTGGTTAATTACTTCCTTTAATTTTTCCTACTCTCAATAGTTTACTCGAATTCCTATGGTTTTGTTAAGTAAAGATAAATTGATTATAAGAACTGGATTTTGGGTTCAGGTAGACAGTGTCAACAAGCATGGAATTCTCCTGCAAGTTGTTCAAGTGCTTACTGATATGGACCTTATAATAAAGAAGGCCTACATATCATCTGATGGCGGATGGTTTATGGATGGTAAAGTTTCTTCTTCTACTCGTTCCAATTGTAAAGGGTTGAGAGTATCTTTTCTTTGTTTCTCATCTTCTCTCTGTTTGCAATATATGATTTCAGTGTTTAACGTGATCGATCTAGATGGGAACAAAATCAGAGATCAGGAAGTCATCAATTATATACAGAGGGTAAGAAATTGTCCTTGATTGCTATCTTTTTGTTTAATCATACATTCGATTGCTGAACAATCAGAGAGAATGAAGAAAAGCAAACGTAGCCTTACTTTTATTTGTTTCAGTTTTCTGGCATTAAATACTTGAAACCATGTCGGACGTATAAATTTATTATTATTTTTTTTTGGGTTGAGTGAGGTGGTGCGGTTTGTTCCATTAGATGTTGTCTCTGATATTTTTTATATACAAGTTTGGTTTATTGTCTTCTCCCACACATAATGAGCATTAACCAAGCATACCAGACTGTGAGGCAGCATAATACAATAACTTCTCAGAGGAATTTGGTCTTCCTTCTCTATTGTCATCCATTCAGAGTCTCGACTCAGTAAGATGTTCGCTAAGTTCATCTTCTGACTTTTTTCTTTGCAGAGGCTTGAAAATGATGTCAATTTTGCGCCTTCCTTAAGAAGCTCTGTCGGGGTTATGCCTACAGAAGAACATACCTCAATTGAACTCACTGGCACCGACAGGCCTGGTCTATTGTCAGAAGTTTGTGCAGTTCTTGCAGACCTTAACTGCAATGTAGTAAATGCAGAGATATGGACACACAATGATAGAGCTGCGGCTGTAGTTCATGTCACGGACAATTCCACAGGGAGTGCAATTAAAGATCTAATACGTCTATCAACAATCAAGGAATTGCTTTGCAATGTCCTCAGAGGAAACAATGACTTCAAAAAAGCAAAGACGATAGTTTCACCTCCTGGTGTTATGAATAGAGAGAGAAGATTGCATCAGATCATGTTTGACGATAGGGACTACGAGAGGGTTGAGAAAGCAGTAGGGAGAGTAGAGGATAGGAATTCAAGACCCCAAGTTACTGTATTGAATATTGAGAAGGATTACACTGTGATTACTATGAGATCAAAAGATCGGCCAAAACTGTTGTTTGACATAGTTTGCACGCTAACAGATATGCAGTATGTAGTCTTTCATGGAATGGTCAACACAGGGAGGACGGAGGCTCATCAGGTAAGATGGAAATTGCATTTATTAAATGATAATCTACCCAGAGAAAAACAAAAACTAGTTTGATTGCCAGAACAGTAAAAATATGGGTTGACTGAGACAACTGAATAGTTTAAATCTTATCCTGAAAACCCTTTGTTCTATGATTCTATCTTGGGTGGAATCTCTACTGGGTACACTAGTTCACTGACAATAATTACTTTCTCTTTTCTTATGTTTGGTGTTTTGTTTGTTTGTAGGAATTTTATATTCGACACGTTGATGGGCTCCCCATAAGCTCAGAAGCAGAGCGAGAACGTGTTATACAGTGTCTTGAAGCAGCGATAGAGAGGCGAGCATCTGAGGTATAGGAAAAACTAACGTGAGATTTAGTCACTGTAGACATGTTCAGAGTTGAGTACTTAAAGAATGTTACTTGGTCATGCAGGGACTGGGGCTAGAATTGTGCACAGAGGACCGTGTTGGACTCCTATCGGACATCACCAGGATATTCCGTGAAAATAGTTTGTGCATCAGAAGAGCAGAAATTTCAACAAAAGGTGGGAAGGTCAAAGACACTTTTTATGTTACAGATGTGACAGGAAGCCCCGTCGATCCCAAGATCATTGATTCCATTCGCCGACAGGTTGGACAAACCAAACTGCAGGTAAAACGTAACTCAATTCTTGAACCAAAGCCACCCGAGGAAACAACAACGGGATTTTTCTTGGGAAACTTCTTCAAAGCCAGAACTTTTCAAACTTTCAAGCTGATCAGATCTTATTCATAAGTTTGTCCCTTCATGTATATTCTCAGAAGTAAATATTGTACAGAAATTCCAGATATTAAAAAGCTCAACAGGGACAAATTGGGGAGTAATTATAGTGTACATAACATGGATATCTGCCTTCTTCGTGCCACCCAGTAGACTGGTTCAAGTGCCGTTGTATATGGTAAAAAAAAGAAACCCAGATACCTCTCAATATTTATGGGAACTACTGGTAGTGCTTGCTTGCATATTTTTATGTATGGTGTGTACAGTATAGAGTTATTGGATTGTACAAAAACTAAGAAGTCTGTATAGATTGAGCTCAATGAAAAGCCAAATCATGAGAAGATTAGCATAGATTTTTCTCTTTCTGCCTCTTGTTAATCTCCCTCAATCTCCCTCGTCTCGTTTGTATTATATTATGGCTAATTATGATAAAGAGTGCAGAAACTTCCTTGTAATTACTAAGATTCTTCAAAAACTTGCTGAATAATCAAAATCTCTTTCAAGAATCTGTCTGTTGAGAGAGTATGCATTATCTTCTACAGAAATTTAAGGTACAAAACTAGAAATGGTACTAAAACATATAGGGATGATAAAAAAAGTTTCATGTAACGACAGAAGGAGAAACTCGGGGTTCAATTTGCTCTCTCTCTCTCTCTCTCTCAATTTATTCTCTGCAACCGCAACTGCAACTACATCCGAGTTATTAAAATCGGATCACTCATGCGACCAGCAACTGAGCTAGCGACTCGGATCGGCCGAGCATTAATCTCGACATCGAACCGCACAAAACCGACACTAAAATGGACCACTTCGCCGGAACAAGCTCTCCACTAAAACGGTTTCAGTGCCCCTACGAGTTCCATTACTCATGGCGGCTGAGATTGACAAATAGATCCCTTCGTTAGAAAGCTTTCACTAACTTAATCCTATGAATTCCATCTATTTTGTTCTTACTGTGTTATATCGATGTATTACAATGGTGCTATTTTTTTTTAAATTAAATAAATATATCCAAAAAATACTTTAAAATTATTAAATAAATTTATTAAATATATAGCCGTCTTTAATGTCTGTTCTTCCTGCCAATTCAACGCGATTGACTCCGTCCTAAAACAAGTCGAAGTCAATAAAATTACTCTAGATTCCTCAGTTTATCGCTTTATAATTCGTTCATTGATCCAAGGAAAGAGTACCAGAAAGCCTTGTAACAATGTTGGCTGCATTTGCTTCTGATGGGTACTTTGATAGTGCTTTAAAAGTATCCCAGGAAATGTTTCAAAGAGGTGTCGAGTTCTGTAGTATTGGTTTTGGCATGTTTATATGGAAGCATTGTATAAATCCCGAACTGGGTCAAGTGTTAAGTATGATGGGAGATTAAATCGAGGGAGAATTCGGTGGTTAATGGGTCAGTTATCGCAGTTTTGTGTTTTCTGAAGCTAAAAGAGTTGAAGAGGCTTTTAAAGTATTGAATGAGCTGAGGATAGAGTGTAAGCCTGACTTCATTGCCTATAGAATTGTAGCTGAAGGTTTAAACTAATGGTATCTGATAGTTGGAAGACAAGCAGTTTTGAAGAAGAAAAGAAAGCTAGGGGTTGCTCCAAGAACTAATGAATATAGAGATGGTATTTTTGGTTTATGCGGAGAGACGGATATGTGAATCAAAATGGTTGGTTGAAGTGATCATTAGTGGGAATTTTCCCATTGACGATGATGTTTTAAATGATTTAATAGGAGCAGTATCGGGCATTGATCCTAGTTCTGCAATTGCGCTTTATAATTTTATGATTGAGAAAGGGAGAGTGCCGACTTTGTTCACATTAACTCGAGTAAGAAGAGTGATGAATTGGTGAGGTTTTTTCTATCGATTATTTTATGGACATGGAGGGTTACAATGTATTGGTTTCACTCGTGTACTGCTGGAAGAGTGAGAGATGCGCATGGGGTGCTTCAGGAGATGAAGAAGAAAGGATTATGCCCAGATGTCTGTTTTTATATTTCTCTTATGGAAGCTTGTTGTAGAGAAGATTTACCCCATCCTGCTAAAAAATTGTGGGATGAGATATTTGCCAGTGGCTGTGGTCGGAATTTGAAGACTTACATTATACTTACTGATAAGTTTTCATAAGTTGGTGAGGTCGAAGATGCTTTGAGGCTATTTCACTATATGTTGGACAAAGGAGTGGCATCCAATGCCACAACCTACACGTCCCTCCTGCAAGGGCTTTGTCAAGAAACAGAACTTCAAGCTGCTTTTGAAGTCTTCAACAACTCTGTTAATCAGGATGTAATGCTCGCACGCAGCATCTTGAGCACATTCATCCTCTCTCTGCAGAAAAGGTATTTATTCAACTTGATCTTAAATTTACTAAACAAAATGATATAATACAGTTCCCTTTTTTGGAGCATACTATTGATCATGTTTCTTTATGAGAACTGAGAAGTTGTGTGTGTTGTGTATCTCTCTCATTTACATGTTTCAGTTAAGCTCCACATAGGTCATTTTCTGGCTGCTGCCAAGTTGCTCGGTGGTCTATCTTCTGATATAGGACATTCAGACTCCCATGTTATCTTGACGAAATGTTTAGCTGATGCCAGAGACATTAAATTGCCATTGAGCATATAATATGGATTCGGAAAACCTCACCTTCAATATTGTAAGTAATATCTATCGAACTATTAGCTTCACTTTCTTCTTCACAACCAGAGCCTCTTCTTCAGCTGCTACATGCATTGCAGGAAAAATGCCAAGGTTCTGAAATTGGTGCTTGCAAGGGTTTTTGCAGCTGATGATACCCTAAATGCTAGTGGTAATAATCGTGACATAATTATTATTGCTCAGAAAGTGTCTCTATTTCATTTTCCAGTATCCAGCTCACTGGAATGGCAAAATAGAAAAACCGTATTTCCTGCAGTTATGATTTACAATAAGAAGAAATGAAGTCAATCTTACTTCTAAGTCCCCACTACGCAAAACTATGAAATGGTGTATCTTTTGCTTCCTCTACGCAGTTACGGTTGCTAAAAATCCCTTCACGATTCCTGTGATTTTCTATGTTGGCATGTTGTTGCACCACCAAGATTGTGGTATTGCCCATAAAATCTGCTGAAGCCAAGACATCACCTATTGCTCCCAACTCCCTCTGCTCATTCCAAAATGTGAGCCCTGATACCAGTGGTGATAGACTATCATGATTCCTTCCCACCATCACAAGTTCATATTCATTCTCCATTGACCTAATCACATCAATGGTACCTGATGCATCAATAACATCCTCTTGTATGTACCTTACCTGAGAATTTCCTTCCATAATGGTTCTAAACATACTCAGTACTTCCTTGTCGAACTCTTTCTCTTTCACATCATCATCGTTGATATTTTTGTTTAGGAAATGTATCAATGTCAAGTTGATGGTGGGATGTCCAGCCATTCTTGCACCTAAAGCTAGAGCCTCGCGATCATCTGCTCCACCCAAGAAGAGAACAGCAACATGGTATGAAGACCAGTTTTCAAATAAAGAACTTGACATGTTCAGGAGTCCACGGTTGACAATGATTGCAACGGAGCAAGGTGCCATATCAAGTACATTTTGGTTGGTGATCTTGGCAGCCTGTTTAGCTGACACCATTGTACCATTAGCATCGAACTGCTGGTGGAAAGGGACCATAATGAGGGAAGTCCTTCTGTGAAGCGCCACACTGCAAATGTTGTCATGCATTGTTGTAGAAGGAGATATTGCTGTAAACGGGAAAACTGAAACCAGACTGTAACTTCTTTGCTCCATGTATCTGAAGACTTTGACAATATGTTCCGAAGCTTGTGCATCAGAAGGGAGACTTCTGTTCGGGTTGTGGGAAATGAGGAGTGGGGTTGCACGTCCAACAAGCTCAATGAAGTGGAGCATGTAGATCTTAATAGGGCTTCGGTTGCTGGGATTTAGAGCCTCAAGGATATTGATAGCAGAGGGAACGTTCTCTTGGTCATGTATGCAAACTAGTATTCGAAGTTCCAAGTCAGGCCTAGAATGCATTACGGTTCTTCTTGTGTAAACTACATACCTCCTCGAAGGATCATAAAGCTGTCTTATGATGGGTGTGGCGATGCCTGTTACAAGCAGCATGAAAGTGTACATGATCACGAAAGAGCTATTGTCTACTGCCTGTAAAATCGTTGGAAACCAAGTTTCAGATTGCTTGAGGGAATAATTAATCTTTACTACAAATATCAGTCAGTCTAGAGTACTACAATTTACTAAGCAAAGAATTGATGTACGGGTATTAAATAATGTGATAACATTAATTTCAGATGTACCTTAGTGTTCTTCATCAGATTAAACATGCCTAGCTCAACAACACCCTGGAAATTCATAACCAGACCAAGCAAGATTGCATCTCTCTTAGGAATTTGGCATTGAAGAGAAGTTATAAAGGCTCCCAAAAACTTCCCAATTGCTGCCACGAGAGCAATGCATTGAACTATAAGATAGTGTTTCAATTTAACGTCAAATATATTTATTGCCAACCCATTTCTGACAAAATATAGTGGCATAAACACCCAAGAGGTCATTGGATCAAGCCTCTCCATTAGCAATGATCCTACTGGTGGCCCTGCGGGAAGAATCATTCCTAGAATAAGAGGACCGTAGTACAGGTTTAAACCCATTGCATGGCTACAAAAGCCTGTCATCAAGACTGCTAAACATAGTACTGTTAGGTAGTTACTTTTTAGTGGCTCTCCAACTGGGTTCCGCCGTATCATCCACATAACTACAGGACGAACAGCCAACAGGATAGCCACGAGGACAATACCATTAAGCACTGTTCGTAATAGTTGGTAAGTTTCACCAGCTGATTGATGCAGTAGAACAAAAGATAACATCTCACAGAGGCAGCACGCGTTACTAACCACAGAAGAAGATAATGCAACTTGTCCGAACTCAGAGTTTAGCATTCTAAGCTCAGCAAGGAAGTAAGCTATCGTTGGGAAGGAAAGCACGGATTCTGCTCGTGCTACCACGGGTAGTGAATCGGCAACTGCTTCTTGGCTATTTAAGAGCTTCAAGGATAAAGAACAGGTAGTGGATAGCACAGTTGGTAGTAGAACAGTAAAAACTCCAATAGCAAGTGCCTTTTTGTTAATTTTTGTAATTATCCAGGGATCCATTTGTACTCCAATGAGGAAGAAGTAAAAGATGAATCCAAAAGAGGCAATTACATCCAGCAGTAAGAGACTTCTTGCGGGGAAGATGGAGTTTGTATACTGAGGCAACTGTCCTAGAAACGAGGGACCTAATATAAGGGCACCCTGGCGATACACACAATACAATACTAGGCAATCAATTCAACGAAAAGATAGCAAAGCAAACAACTTTGTTGTGAATTCAAGTTGAGAGATAGAGATTAATAATCATCGTACACAGAAAATTCAATTTTGGCTAAGAATACCCAACACGCTCAGGTTTGAATTGTTTATGCGAATATAGACATGATTTTGTTTGTTTATTTTATGGTATGCTGTTAATATTATTTTATTGGTCCGAACCATTTAAGTCAATCTGCCATGTGAACGTAGAAGCGCATTGCTGCAAGTGAATAGCTGACTGTCTTTTCTCGTGTCATCTTTTTAAAACAGAAAAGAAAAGAAAGAAAGAAGCAGGGGAGGAGGAGAAAACTTACCAAGAGTTGGGAGACCGTGATAGGTTGGCCGAAAGGCTTGAGGAGTCTAGAGACAATGGCAAGGAAAACAGAGGCTAGAGACGATTGCAACAACACAAGAGAGAAGGAGAATTGCAGAAAGTAATCTCTTGAAACGCAAACTTCTGTTGTGTTGTCAAGTTGCGAAATTCTTCGATCAGCATACGCCAGAAAATCATGGGGTTCCGCAAGAAAGTAGCCCATGGATTAGGCAGAAACTCTCTGGCCTTGCACGGCCTGTGAAGAGAAGAGAAGAGAAGAGAGAAATATTGTGACAGAGAGATTGCACCACAGACATAAAAAGAGGTGATCAGCAAGGCAAATGGTGAGATACCACGTGGGATAAACTTATATATATATATATATATATATATGTTTACTAAGATTAACTCGGTGGTTATTATTAGACATCCCGACAATGATTTTATACTCTCCCCTCCCCTCCCCTCCTCTCCTCTCCTCTCCACTCTACCCTCCTCTCCTCTCCTCTCCTGTCAACAATAAGGATGCAACAATTGTTTCCACCAGGTACCCTTATCCTTCCCTACAAAATGAACCGTTAATACATTGGCCAGTTACGGGTGTTTTTTTTTTAATTTATCTAAAATAATAGTTTGTTTGAGAGAAGGGCTTCGTCAGACACTTCTCCTGTGATACCTAGTACGAAGATAGATACAATATGGAGGCAGAGAGAGAAAGAAAGAGAGAAAGAGGCCATTGATCTTACGGACTACATTTATGAACTCGAATCTACTGGTTGGTCTGCAACAAATCGCTTGCTTGCATTGTTAGCTCAAGTTTCAGTTTTATCTTTGTTAACCTACTGGAGGGTGGATTTGTCAAGTGCAAAATGAAAAATGGCACAATGATTTTTATACATTTTTATTAGTATACAAAAAGAATTTGATGCATCTCGATCTCTCTATCCCATCTATCTATCTATCTACACAACGCGACACCTCCTCCCCATTTACAGCAAGAAAAAAATAAATAAATAATAGAATGACTAGCGGCTGCTTAAAACTGAATCAGTTCCTACATCTCAGAACCAGTACATTTTGAGGAATCAAAAAGACAGCTATGCTTTCAAGCAAGCTGACTGTACAAAAGCTGGGTGCTATATGATTAAAGAATGAATGAGAAGATTTACGAAGCAATGTACAAACTACTTGTTAAGGCAAGGGTGGGGTGGGTTAGTCTTCAAGGCGCTGGATCTCACCCATCAAGATCCTGTTGCTGGAAACTTTGAAGCCAAGAAGAGCTGGATCTATCTGTCTTCCTTTCTTCCCTTTTCTTTTCCCACTTCGCCCAATTGGTGCACCACCTTCACACGACTCGAAAGTTGATGCATCAGCTTCTGGAACAACTGGTTTCTTAAGCATGTCTATAAATGATGTTTCTGAGACAGCTGCATAACCGCAGGATGATGCCCTCCTAAAACGCACATCTTTCTTGCCAGATATCTGAGTTTCAGGATCATGAGTTGTTGCTACGGGATTACCAACAGATTCACGCTTTCCTTCTGAACGTTACAACAAAACAACCAAAAATGAACTAGTAACGTCGCAACAAACAAGAAGAGTTGAACTTCTCGGATGCAACAAACAAAACCAAAATCATACAACTGAAAAATCATTATATACCATTGGATGCAAGAAGAGCTGAACTTCTTGGCTTGACAAATAGAGCAGAAGTTGGCTCAGGCGCAACTTCCATGGAAGATGAAGCTCCTGATACAGGTGGACGTTTGTTCCAATCATTATCAAGCCCTTGGGGTAATATGGAGGGCAGCCTGTCAGCAGGAAAAGACCTTTTCAACACCACAAGGGGATAAAAAGTTGCACTTGCAAGACATTTGTTTGCCACTTCAATTCCATCAAGCAAAAACTCGACAACAAAATTAGCTGCTGGCTTGTCAAAACTTCCCGATTTATGCTTTACAAATTATAGCAGAAAACAAAACATACCTGTCATTAGAAACTTCGACAAGTGGCTTATCTAATCCAATCTCATAGCTGTACAAGCTGCCATTTCCACCTGCACCATTTTCAGTGCTTCAACATTCAATCAAACAAAAATGAGACCTACCCAAAAAAAAAAAATGTTTGACCAATTACCAGTAGCACTTAGTGAGTTATGCCTAATGTGGGCATTGACAAGTAGCTCCCCAGAATCCGGGGATTTTTCTGCTTGCTCCCCCAAGTTATCCTTGATCTCTGAAATTGACCTGCTGATGACTTTTGACCCATGTCTCTTCCCCTCCAGTCCTTGTAGTTGAGACAAGTCTTTATCCATAGCTGATTTAATGATAGAGTTAGAACGTTCTATGGTGCCTGACAAGAATGACTGTTCTATTGGAGCTTCAGAACTAGATCTTAGTATCAATCTTTCACTGTTTCCCAAATGCTTAAATTGTGAACTTGTATTAGAATTCTGAGGCCCTTCCATAAAAGAGCAGCTGGCACTGACTTCTTGATCTGGGAGATGATTGAAAGGAATATTTGAAGAGTGGGTCTCAGCAACTGGCCAAAAAGTTTCCTGAGTTTTAGAAGATGATATAGGATGTTGATAATCAACTTCAGATGACTGCACAGATCCATGACCCAAGTTTTGGCAGAGAAAGTCCATCATAGTTTGCTTTGAGTTCTCCTCATCACCTCCAGTGGATGCCCATATGCTTGAATCCAGAGAAGTCATATTCATTTCCGACTCCCTTCTCTCATGTTCAGCTTTAAGATTCAACTGTTGCATCTGTCTTTCAATCCATCTATTTTCTAGCAGCCCATTGTTCCTGGAGGAAGTTCGCTCTATCATAACTGGATGAGAAGCATATAATTCTTCAGAGACTTGCCAGGAGTTAGAACCCAGCTGGCCAGTGGAGTGCCCATAAGGATGTTGATCTGGGAAACCAAAAACTTGCGGACAAACATTCATATTATCCAAGTCCATTCCAGCAGCAACAGCAGGAGAAAGAGACGTCAAAATATAGCCAGGCTCATAGAACCCTTGCAGATTATGATGGTTGAATTGCTCCTCATGTGAGGGAAGTCTCTGCTGTTGCTGGTGAACATCTATAGTTTTAAAGCCAGCAGACTGAGCCTGGTGACGACCGGCAAGAGTCCTGTAATACTGATCAGCCTCATCAACTGACCATGGGCCATCAGTGCATCTCTCCCTTTCCATCCCCAAATGCTGACTGAACCCCATAGATAATTGTCGAGCCTGCAAAGGTTCTCGCTGAAAATGAAACCGCTGTTCTGAAGAGAGCATATTCCCATGCGTTGCCTGTGAAAAAAGGTCCAGTAAAGCAGCAGGCTGTCCTTGGAGTGCACTCTGACCAATCTTTGCTTGGATGACCTGCTCCACTGATGGATCAAGCTGCCTTGTTTGAGAATTCTGCTGGAGTTCATGCAGAAGGTGCATCCTTAACTGAACCTGATCAAGCACATTCTCTCTTGTAGGATCTACCTTCAAATGCCCATAACCAGGATTGGACATCTGATACTGCAATAATCGTTCCACAAGCAACTGCTGTTCCTGTTCCAGTTGCTGTTGTTGCAGCAATTTTATTTGGTTGAGATGAATCTGCCGCCGCCGCTGCTGATGCTGCAGCAACCGCTGCTGCTGCTGAAGCTCCAGATGACACTGCTGCTGCTGAAGCTCCAGATGACGCTGCCGTTGAAACTGAAGTTCCAAAAGTTGTTCCACATCTGCTTGTGGATGGGCTGCCTGCTGCAGATTTAGGTTCTTACTCTGAGTAAGAGCAAAACCTGGAATTTGCTCTATTTCCATTCCAATTGCATGAGAAAAATGATGAGACAACTGACTTTGATGTTGAAGTTGTCCATTTTGCAACTTTTGTGAGATTAAGTGCTCTCCCACGTCAAAATCCTTCAATTCTTGCTCCCTATGAAATAAGTGGTCAGAATCAATAGAAGCTAGATTAATGCTTGTTTTAGAAAGTGTGTTTCTTCTACAATCATCAGACCATGCCTCCCCAAGAGAGGACCGATCAGCTGTTGTATTGAAAGCACTTTGGCCAACAAATGTCGCTTCTCTTTCAAGCAAAGAATCCATGAACCGACCCTGGTCACCTATAATTGAGGCCATATTGGATGACTGAGTATGCCTTAAATGAGAGCTGCCTCTGAGCTCAGACATCAAAAGGCCAAAAGGATGCAATTTATCATCTTCCTGATGTCTAGGAATGCTATTTCCGGAGTATTCATTAGCAAGGGAATGGTAGCTAGCAGGACTGGAAATTGAACTGTGAATATTGGCTGCAGATCTCCTAAAATGGTTTCCACTGCTGCTTCCATGCCTCCCAGGAAACACAATTTCTGTCACCAAAAAAGAGAAAATAGAGCAATTGAAGTGGCATCACGACTTTATTACTGACAAAATTAACAGTAAATTTGAGCCTTATAGCATACCTTCATCTTGTGCAACAAAAGTTTGGAAACTCTGATTGTCTGAGAATTGGAGCTCAGAGAAATTATCATGATTATGCACCTTTGAAGGAAAATTAACACCTGAAGTTGCCTCAAGACCAGTTGAAACCCATTGTCGATCATTAACAACAGCAGACCCCTTATGGTCAGGACCAGAAGCAGGAGGGGCTAGACTCTCTTCCAAGCTGTCTCCAACAGCAACAGCATCAGACAGCAGTGATGTATTATTAACCATAGTAGCACCAGATGAAGATCCAGATTTAACTTTTAGATGTGGCATGACTTCACCAAGTTCTTGAAAAGATGATCCAGCAGGGGCGTCTGACAAGCGAACTGGTAAATCAGTTCCAAAATAGCCTTGCTCAAACCAAGTAATGATGTCAATCCCCGTATGTGGTCCCTGAATTACTCCTTTAGGATCAAGATAGAACAAGCTTAAATCCTCTGGCGGTGAAGCACTATCTGATGGATGTGCCTCGTCCTTATGAAGCTGATCAATGTTTGAAGTTTGCTGCAAAGATGAAAAATTAAATACAGAATTTGAATCATCAGAAATCTGGCCACCAATGTCTTGAGTTGCCGGCTTGATATCCTCCAGCTTAGGAGGCTTAGAAAGAATCAAAACGTCTCCTTTTAGACTTTCAGAACATTTCAGTTCATTCTCTTGTCTCTTAATAACCGAAGGTATTGAAACATCATGAGTCACTGCATCAGTTGTTAAAGTCATGAGCTTCCCTTTGCCTTCTTTAAAACCATCCTTTTCTGAAATTAAAAAAAAGTCATATATATACGCACACAGAGTTAGTCATTAGCTACCAATACTCACAACTCTACTAGCCACCGTCAAAGATTTAGAACAAGATTGGCTTACCCTTGGCCACAGCTGTCTGGCGATCGGATATGTCTAATCCCTCAGAATCATAACCTTCACCAGAATTATTAACAACAGCTTTTTCAATAGTTTCCTTGGTTACCACTGAGGAACTCTGTTTCCCCTCCCCAAAAGTTGTGTCACCAGAGCCTGCATAAACAATGAATCCTCTATCAAAGAGAAATGAAGTAGCTTATGAGACAACAGTCAATGAAAAGCAACTCCTGTAACCTGTAATATTATCAAGTGATGCCACATTTTTGTCCCTAATTGAGTTCTGCAATACTGCACTGCTTCTAATTTTTCCTTTCCATATATCCCCAAGAACAGCCTGCAAACAAAAATAATCCAATTTGAAGCAGATATAACTACTACAATGCCATAAAAAAGTAAAAACAATCCATATACCTCTTCCTCTGCATCAGGAGCAACAAAAGCCAATGGCTCAACAGCCTTCACTAGTGTTATCAGTGATACATGAATCATATCATCAGGTGTGGCTTCAAAACTTGGAAGAGCCTTTTGCTTACGATAAATGTCAAGAAGCTTTCCTCTAGGATAGCAATATGTACAAGAACCAGAGGAGCCAAATAATTTATCTACGGCGGCAGAGCCAACAACAGATAAAGAGGGGGACCTGCCTACTTGTAAGCTTCCATTAATTATAGACCTTCCACGTCCTGCAGCAAAAGGTACATTTGGGCCCTCCACCCGCCCCTTCTCTGGCCCAAATCCTGGTGCAGAGCGGTATGCAGCCGAGCCAGCAGCATGAACTTCCATGCGATGGCGTGGCCTCCACTTATCACAAGAGTCATTGTCACACTCAGAAGCTGTGTGATTGCCACTGACAAAAGATTGTCTGTCAATCTGAGTATCTTCCTTCTCATCATCTGTCCTTTTTTCAGTTCGAGAATCCCTATCTTTATCTTCAGGACCCCACCTTGAAGACCATTTGCTATCTCTCCAAGATTCATGCATAGAACTACGGTTAATGGAATCATGCCAACGATCTGTAGAAGACAAGGCTCTATTTTCAGAAACATCCCTAGATGAAATGACATCAGCACGACGATCTTCTTTTCTGCGATCTCTCCTACCAATTAAGCTCGTTTCTCTTTCCTCTTCACGCCAATGGCGACTGCTCTCAACATCAGGGATAATTTTCCTCCAGTCTTTCTTATCCTGAGATCCATCTAAACGCCAACTGTCTTTTAGATTTACATCAGTCGTGTTTCCATGAGACAAAGGATTTGATGCATGCATTTCCTGTAATTTTCCAGTACAGAAAGCAATAATAAGGCAAGCAACAGGCATGGTATATTTTTTCCTTAACTAAACTAATCCAGAGATAGTGTGAAAAAATTTTGTGGTTACTGATGACTCGAAAAATGTGTTATAACTCAAGCAAAATGACTGTTATTTTGAAGGAAGAAACTTTTATTAAGTCTTCATAGAGAATAATCCTAGAGATTTCAATCCCCAGAAATTTGATAGAAGAGGTTAAGCTAAACACAGTGAACTGGTCCTCTCTTTCACCAAGAACTTGTTTCCAGCTATTACACTAATAAACTAGTTTTTAAACACAGTCATAAGTGCCTGCAAACAAATTCACTTCTAAATTTCTGCCACTGATTTTCATAACTTAAAATTTATCCACAGGCTCTGCAGGAGGGACATGACAGAATACACCACTGGAAAATAGAAGGAACATGCACACAGACATGAAGAGAAACCAGCAACATAAAAATGAAAAATGCAACAGTATGGCATGAAATAAGCAGTAGACAAACATGACATCAATCATCTCAATTTATAAGATATTTGAAACTGCAATTTTACAAAACCTTCGCAGATATCACAACATACTGAGAAATAATGAGAATGCAGAATTATACAGACATTTTAAACATGAGTAGCGTGAATTCACAAAAGGCTGATACAGATTCATGAATAACTGCAAATTGAAATATACAGTAGGCAATTAAAAGAAAGATGAATTCAGAAGCATTATGGCAAGTGAACATCGTTGCATTAATCACAACCTCCATCTTTCAATAAAATAAGGTTCATTTGTTCAGTAGTGACCGATGCATAATTATGCAAAGAGTCAAATTAAATCAAATTTGAACCTACGGTCAGAATATGAAAAAAATACTTAATAACCAAAATAATACCAAACAACAGGCAATCCTCAAAATCCAGCATGAAAGCCTCATCGTATATATTACAATTTTCTTCTAAAAATAAAAACAAGGTAAAGCCCCAAGCACAATTCAGTCACTCTAACAAATGGGAAACTTAAAAAGTAAGTGTCCAATTTACCATGTATCAGAAAATAGAACTAGGAGGACAACTTCCCACCACTCCCATAGGTAAACAAAAAGACCTAGCCTAGTCTAGGCATTTATGTATAACTATAGAAGTGCACAACGTGTTCTTACCACAGAAACTACTGTACCCGATGTCTTGGCGTCAACTCGTTTAGCATATAACCACTGCGGGGACAGCGGTATGCTGCTATCTGAAGTTAGCTGATCTGCAAATACAAAAAAATAAAATAGTACAATGAAAAACCGCCATTAAAACCATATGTACATATAACAAGAGGACAAAATGAAGGCAGACATGAGAATTTGAACAAACATCATAAGTATAAAGTCAATTTCGAATATTTGCACATAGCTTGGCATGGCTTGAAAGAAAGGACCAGCATAAGTCTTTTGTGGAATTGAGTTACAACATCTAACTTGAAAAGCAGAAAATTTACCTTTTGAATTATCAAGCAATCCCGTAACCGACTTCTCCGCACTAGTGCCACCCCAAGCTTCATCTGCTGCGATGCACAATCCAAGTTATTGATACACATACAAATCCATATTAGTCATTTAGAAATAAATAAATAAACAATAATATGACAAATCAAGAAATAATTAAAAGTATAATATTCAGTTCAAAATCAAAAGAAAAAAACTATAATCCGACAAACAACCCGTTCACATATAAAACATAAGTAATCATTAATAATCAACCCACTATTGGCAGATCAGAGCAAACTACTAAAAACAAAATAGATCTTCATTGACATAAGTAATGTAATACAATTTGATCAATTTATATAACAGAATGATCACTTCTTTTCATTTTGACCAACCACTAATGCTGCCTAGCAAACTTAATCTGTGAATCATGACGGTGAAAATAAGCAAACAAGGGGAATCAATATGCAAGATAAAAACATACGAAAATAATATAAATTCCATCTCAGAATTCTAAAGAAACTGGTATTATGGTTGCATTCAATGGCCAAAGTAGAGAAACGAACAGCACAAAAATTATAAATTCACCCGCAACCAATTAGATAAGCACACGAACAATAAAAAACGGATTACAATACGAAAGAATGAACTTCAAACCCTAAAATTGAAGTAACCACTAATAACAAAAAGTTAAAAAGGCAAACGATATCTACAAAGCTCCCAATGATTAATAATAAGCAGACATATCTACATGTCGCAGATCAATCGAATATATCTGTAGAGGTTTGTCTCCAGAGTAATGAGATAAAATAGAAACAAATTAAGATTTAAAGAAAAAGATAGACCACCTTTGAAGGAGTGGCGTTGATCAAGCGTCTTGGAGGAGAGGAGATCGTCGGGCAGATCGAGCTTTCCGTCAACCATCGCCGAAAATTTGCACAAAATTAGAAGCCTGGAAATTGAGAGAGCTGGAGACAAATAGAAAGATTGCTAGGGTTCGATGAATTGCACAGTGCAAGAGAAAACCAGAGAGAGAGAGAGAGTCGATTTTTTTAAAGAGAGGTCGCCGGAAAATAATAATAAAAATAATTCGTATTTTTTATTTGGTTTACAAATAATTATAATAATTGTTAATTGTTCTGTTTAAATTCCTTCATGAGTTCTTAATTTGGTAACGGGACCGACTGTCGGGGCTGTACATAATTTATTAATACGTACATAATTTATTTTTATAAATTTTAAAAATAATTTTATTTTTATAAATTTTAAAAATTTATTTTTATTTAATATAAAATTTTATTATATTTTTTTACTAATTTTTATGACTACTTAATACAATAAATTTTTTTATATATTTATTATATTCTATCTATAATCCCCCGCCCCATTTTTTTCGGGTACCCGTCGTGCTTGTCATTGAAATTGGCCTGCAACAACCAAAAATTATGAAATAAATCAATCATCGAAGATCTCAAGTATCACGCAACTTATTCAAGATTCGACTTTACCCCACCATGACAGCGTCTAAGATTTTGCTGAACTCCATCTTATCTTCCTTCTTGACTCTGTGGTCAAGCACAAGATTGATGCAGTTTTCTTATGGACAATCTATCAGGAGGCACAATGATTTAGTTACTCAAGTGATTTATGATCTGATAAGTTCTGAAGGTAGACAACATGTTGGGCATAATTACTGCTCCCAAGTGTGCTTTACCCTTCACAGTGCACAGTATGGGATCTCCATCTTCCCTAGACAGTGCTGGTAGCCAGACAACCAACTCTACTGGGTCCACATCATGAACAATAACCACCAGTTGTGCCTTGTTCTGCAAGATCAATAAAATTGGAAAATTGTTTAGATGGAAACAAAGTTCAATGATGTAACGCTTAAGAGTGCAATTAAGCATGAATGGACAAACTAAAACAATACATGCTTAATTAGGTATGTAACGTGTTTGAACCATATTTCACAACAATATGCTCCTTGTCTCAACAGGTTTTCCTTCTGCCTCTGCCTGAGCCTTTTTTAAATGCGGCTCCTTCTTTTCTGCTCTGTTCTGGGGCCTGTACTTGAGAAGCATCTTAAAGAGGTTTGATGCTGCAGATGAGTTTAAAAGAACAAAAATTATCCATCAACAAAACACAGACATTCTACATGAGATTCAGTAAACCAGAAATTCCAAGCAGAAAACTAAGCCATATTACAGATAAAAGAGTTGGATCGCAGATAAACAAAATGGAAGAATTATGCCGACAACACATCCAGAAGTTTCAAGAAGAAAACTTTTATCCTTTTTTTTAAGTCTTATATACAAATTATGTTATTTTCATTCTCGAAAGAAAAATACGTAGCTCTGCCATCAACTTATCACTACGATTATTAACAAGTGGATCATACTACTGATCAACTCGCCACTATATTTGTTCAACAGTGTACTATGCAACTGACATGCCAAAGTATAATGTGTGGGTGTCTAACAAAAACAACCCAATATGGAAGTACCATGGCTCGTGCAAAGATTTCACACCCAGGACTAATATGACCGAAGAACCATTTATATATTTGATTTCCAACCGCGTATGAAAAACAAACGACACACATTTTGCTGGTGGGTCCTGTAAATTTTTAAAAAAAGCACTAAAGACCCTTAATAATGGAATACCAAAATCACCAAATTTTAGATGGCTCAACCACTTCACGCAATGACAAATGAGCAGAGATGCCAAAGGCAAACAAATTTTGAAACACCGTAATGCACAATCTGAAATCCATAAGAAGTGGCACAAAAAAAGAGACGGTTCAGTAAAATATCAAGCCAGAAAGATATGCGCAGTAATGATAGTTACATCAAGACAGTGTAAATAATACACGCCCCATAGAACCATTCACATCAAATTTTACGAGCAAATCTATTAACACAACTATGGCCGACTCCAAATTCTAGAAATGGCTCCATTGAAGATAATCTTATAACTCATAACAGAAGCATTATAAATAGCCCTTTTTTAACTTAATCCAACAAAAAACAACAACCTAAACGCATAAACAACAATTTTACAGTTTGCTGGTCCATACCGACGCTCTTGTCAAGGGTCTTAGTGAACTGGTTCAAAAGGCTGGCGGAACCTTGGGCCATCTTACGAATCGCGTCAGATCCCTCTTGGGCGGCATGAGAGAAGGTGCGTACAGGAGTTAAGTGGGTTGCATTTAGCTTCATCTGTCTAAAACGACGACGTTGAAATCTACGTCGTTGCCTAGCACCAACGTTAGGAGCGCGCGACGTCGTCTTCTGGTTGCCAACGGCTCAATTGTAACGAACGGCAATACTTTCCTGCATTTAGACGCACCTCCAGTTGAAGAAAAGCGGTTAGATGAAGAAAGCAGCATTCAGCAACAGCAATAGCAATAGCAATACTCCCACTCACTCTTCATACGGATCAATAGCACCACCATACAATGGACAGTAGGAACGTCGTCGTTTGCGACAACGGCACCGGGGTACTTCTTTGTTTTCATTTCTCCGCGATCGCTCGTCCTTTATCGTGTATTCCGATCAATGATCAGAAAAAATTCATTACTATAATCTCATTGTCCCCTTTTTCTACTTTGATTATTCTTGATTTCTGCTTTTTAGATCTGCTATTTTGACTTATGAAGTTGCATATGTTTTTGGTGGTTGCTATCAGTAACAATGTCTAATTAAGATTCAATGTTAGATGTATGCTGTTCTGTATGTTCATATCGAGTTTTCCAACTAGTGATCAAAAAGAGGGACAAAAACAATGAGATTCGTTGAAGAGACACAATTACATAATAATTTTACTCTCATATAGCACAGAAATTATAGACGAAAATAATTATAGTTAACATATAAGAGCATTCTGAACAAATCTATGCGTATGGAGAGTAAGAAGTCTCTTCTCATCCCATCAAACAAGCAAGACAAATCCTTGTCCTTATTTTTTGTTTTTTGGCTTTATCCTTTTTCCTTCACTCTTTCTAGACATAGTGTAAAAGTTGAACTTTGTCATCCTATTTTGGTTATTGTTACCCTTTGCTGTGGTTTCATCACATTGTGAAAGTAGAATTTACTTGCCTATTGCAGTATGTCAAGTGCGGTTTTGCTGGGGAGAATTTCCCTACCTCTGTATTCCCGTGTGTGGTGGGAAGGCCAATGTTACGCTATGAAGAATCGCTCATGGAACAGGAGCTCAAGGTGATATACTTAATTGTAAAATTGCACTTGTCTTTGGAAGATATGCCTGTGAGGGCATGCTCAACTTTAACAATGTGCACTCATGTTATAAAGTAACATATAACATCAATAACTTGTAGTCGTTTCTCTTTTTTTTTTTTTTAACTGTTTGTTACAGAGGCTTGATACTTGCAGATTATAACTTAATCTGAGTTATCTACATTTTCCTCTCTCTATTTCTCTCCCTCTTTTCCAAATTCTTTTAGGATATTATTGTTGGAGCAGCAGCTTTAGACTTGCGGCATCAACTGGATGTATCTTATCCTGTTAATAATGGCATAGTGCAAAACTGGGAAGATATGGGTCAAGTGTGGGACCATGCGTTTTTCAGTGAATTAAAAGTAAGATTTATGGTGCTTTATCCGTAATAATTGCTTACATCCTTTTTTTGGTCTTTAATATATTTTCACTAGATAGTCTGTAACCCCTTTACATTAATCAACAGATTGACCCAACAGAATGTAAGATATTACTTACAGATCCACCGCTTAATCCAGCTAAAAATCGTGAAAAAATGGTTTGTGATCCAATTTTCAACTAAATGTTGTGATGATTATATTCAGTCCCATCAAAATTAGCAGCTTATGATTTTGGCCTGACTTGTTACTACAGGTTGAGATCATGTTCGAGAAATACAACTTTGCCGGTGTCTTCATTCAAATCCAAGCTGTTTTAACTTTGTATGCTCAAGGTGCTTATAAAGATGTATGAAGGTTTAAATTCCATTATCTGATTCATGCACATGTACAAGCAGACACATGCATATATGCGCACCCACACATATGTAGATGAAATCCACAGTTCTGCTACTGACCTTTTTGAAGAAATTGGAAACTGTAGACAAGAATGCTGAAACCACCTAATAATGAGTTTCTTGCTTTCATTTTCTTTGTGAAATATAATCCATAGTTTTACCAATTTGCTTACCTTTTTGTTCTGCCTCTTCTCATTTTTGCTTCAAGATTATCTTGCATTCCTGCAGGTTTGCTGACTGGACTCGTTATTGACTCTGGTGATGGTGTCACTCATGTGGTATGCTCCTCAAGATTATTTGGCTTTTTTTTTTTTTTTTTGGATTCTTGCAACTGATTTAGATTTGTTCTTTTTTCCATATTTTCATTTTATTGATTGGCTGATATCTTCCTTTGCTTGAAAATGAATGATTCCGTTGTATGATGGAGTATGTGGAGTGAAGTTCTATTTTGTTTTGCATTTCAATACCTCCAGCAAAATTTTGTAACAAGTTGGTTTAAATTATTCGTACTTGTCTCTTTTCCTCTTTCGAGAAATAATGAATTTTCTACTCATTTCTTTGATGATAAATTTTATTTTTCTCTTCCTCTTGAAAAGTAACTAATATTCCAGTTTCATGATTCATCACAATGTAATGTCATTATTCTTTTTCCTGAAAAATTTGGGAAGACTGTGTTAGAATAAATAAATGAATACCTTCACCTTTGTAGCTGGACCCTTTTCCTTTAGAGAGTTTGAATTGAATAGTATATAACATTCAATCCTACAGTTTTAACAGTTTATTGGCTGGCTACATTACTTTAAGATATTGTGAACTATCTTATAAGGGACATGAATTTATCAATCTGGGACAGAATAAAAGTAAGAACGAGAAATGAGCTATTATCACTGATATTGTATAGAGTGCTGTCATAGGTGTCTGCTGGAAAATCCTAAACCAGAATTATTTCAACATTTTTCTGCAGGTTCCTGTTGTTGATGGCTACTCATTCCCTCATCTTACCAAGCGAATGAATGTAGCTGGTCGGCACATAACATCCTATCTTGTTGATTTACTTTCACGTAGAGGGTGAGAGTCAATCCTTTGTCAACAAGTTAGCAAGATCAATATAATTTAGAGTACTTTTGCATGTTAAAAGTTCAACTTTGTTTCCTTTAGGTATGCAATGAATAGGACTGCAGACTTTGAGACTGTTAGGCAAATCAAGGAGAAGCTCTGCTATATAAGGTGAAGGATCAAGTTCATGCCAGTTCTGTGATTTTTGGAATTTGTTGCATTACAACGTAAATGTCGGATTTATTTCCTGCAGTTATGATTATAAAAGGGAATATCAATTGGGACTTGAGACCACCATCCTTGTTAAGAATTATACTGTGAGTTGATTCTCTTGGTATTTCATGAGTCTTTTCATGGTTCTTCTATATAAAACCCAGTTGTTATGCACCTGGAGATGGATTTAGTTAATATAGTACTAAACTATATTGCTTTGATCAGCTGCCAGATGGAAGGGTCATCAAAGTAGGAACTGAGAGATTTCAGGCCCCTGAGGCTCTTTTTACACCAGTAAGCCTGTGCTTTTCTTTAGTGTTGTGTTCTCTATGTTAAAACTTCTCTTCCTATGAAATATATACATTTATACACACACTCGTAAAAACTTCTCTCTGGCCTGGGTCAACTGAATATGCTATTAGCCTATTATAAGATCTGGTTCCATTATATTGGAAAGTCTGATGAAATAGTATGCTGCTCAGATCATTTTATTGCATGCTATTAGTTTATGCAAGTATAAAACCAACTCTCAAACTATGTATTCTGGGGTGGAACTAGAACTTTTCATTCGGGGGGTGATGTAAGAGAAACAATTGTTGGGAGAATTGTGGGCAGGGAGGCAAGATGTGAAAGTACATATTTAGAGGGCTAAATGGTAAGGAAATTTTTTTCCCTCTCTCTCTCTCACATGTACTCTGTTACCCTAAACGCACCCCCTCCCTCCCAAAATTTCTGGGGCCATGGTTGCCACTTGCCAGGCTATCTGCAGTAAATGAAGAATCTTATTCAAGGAATTTGGCTGTCAAAAGTTTCCAGAAGAGTTAAGTCATCTAGTCATATTAATAGGAGCACTTCTGCTACCATTTTTTAGTCCTTATATATTAGCATCAGAATATATTGATCAGTTAAAGATTGTGGAACTTAAAATTATTCTTTATTGCAGGAACTTATAGATGTCGAAGGTGATGGGATGGCTGATATGGTTTTTCGCTGCATTCAGGAAATGGATATTGACAACCGAATGATGGTACTATGATTATTTCTAAACTACAGTAGTTTGGATGTCATTTTGGTCTAGTTACAGAATATTGATCCATACATGTTTGGCAGTTGCTTTTGACTTTTATTTATTTCAATTTTTTTTTTTTGTTCAAACTTTAAATTACATTGTCTATTCTATAAATTGCATTTGCCAGCCATGTCAGAGATGATGATCTGGAGCACTCTTGGCATGTGTTGATGCAGTTCATAATTGCATTTCTTAATCATATATGAAAGTCATTGTTCTGTCTTTTTTCTGGTTTTTCCACAAAAGGCTATACTCTTCTTTTCCATTTGCCATGCCAGATGTACCTTCAGTGTTTTCATATCTGGTAACTACAATTCAGTTATCTTTGTGTACAGAGACGATTTACTGATGTGATTGATCATGTGTTTTGGATTTTGTTTTATGCTTTCTTTAAAATGACCAGCATATGTGTGTTTAATTGCTGAAATAATATGAGATTGATAAGTTAACTGATAAAACTGTGTGGGAGACCCCAATAATTGTGGGGTCCATATGTTATTGTATTCCGTGGTTATCTTGTTGTACGTAAAAATCAACTGCTTTGTGATTCTTAGCTGTCATTTTATTTTATCTTTGCAGCTATATCAACATATAGTTTTAAGTGGAGGGAGCACCATGTATCCAGGCCTGCCCAGTCGGTATTTTGCCAAACTATTTTTCCATCTTATGAAATCTCGTCCAGCTTTCTATTTATGAACAGTATCTTCTAGCTGTCTTTTATCTCTTGAGGGTACATTTTTTAGCCTGCTTGTGCAATTTCATTTCATAGACTTTGATGAAGCAATATTTTCTCTTTCAGCCTGGAGAAGGAAATTCTCGATCGATATCTTGAAGTGGTTCTAAAGGGTAATAAAGATGGGTTAAAGGTAAGATCTGAGTGCTGTGTTATAAGTCAGAAAGAGAAACAAATAGCAGTGTCATATTTTTTTTTATATACATATAGTATTTAGTGATGATGTTGGCCATACCAATGAATTTATTACTATTTAATTTTCATCTTGACTTTTGGTCATTGATTCTCAAAAATGTTCTACTGTTTTGGAAAATCTGTGGCTATAGTTTTTAATTCTTGAAGTTTGAAAAGATTAGGTGTTCCAGGACCTTCATTAGTTTTATCAAGTAAAAATATGATTAGAAAATCTTTACAAACATGGTGGAAAAGGAGGCAATAGATCGTTAAATTATTTTCTCATGTTCTTTACACTTGGGCAGAAGTTGAGATTGCGAATTGAGGATCCGCCAAGAAGAAAACATATGGTTTATCTTGGAGGAGCTGTTCTTGCAGGGATTATGAAGGTACCTCTCTCTCTCACTCTCTGTCTCTGTCTCTCTCTCTCTCTCTCTCTCTCACACGCGCACAAACACACACACACACACACATGGACAAGTTGCAAGGCTTTGTTGTGATGAATGCTGAAGTTCTCTTATATTCATTATCAACCATAAAATAATCTAAGATGCAAATATGGTGGGTGAATTCATGCAGGATGCACCTGAATTTTGGATTAGCAAAGAGGATTATATGGAAGAAGGAATTGCTTGTCTAAGCAAGTGTGGTCAGGCTTGACTTTCCAATGCAGTTTGCCACCCGATTAAACTGTTTTAAGTACTTGCGATGGCATTATCTACACGCAGAATCATGAAAGAAACATCCATAGATTGAAATTGAAGACCCGTAGGATGAGATGTAAAAGCCATGTTGTGATTTGATAGCAATTGCTTCGTTGTTGTATTCTTATGGCCAGAAAACAGAAAAATAAAGAACAATTACCATTTTGTATATTGTAAAACTTGCTGTCAATATATGATTCTTCATTTTAGCTGAGGTTGACAATGCTCTCAGCTGGATTATGACTGTTTTCATGTGCAATTTGCTCGTCATTTATCTGGAAATCTTACTTCCTGACAATTATTTTCTTCTGAATTAAGTGGATACCAAGCATGAGAATGCATGATGAAATTTTTCAGCTAAGTATTTAAATGGTCGAAATCTGACAAGCCCCTGCTTAGAAATTCAGGATTAGCAGGAGCAGATGTATATTGCAAGGCAATCTGATCAAGGGCAAAGGTAGAGAGCGTCGGATTGGGCATGGTTGTTCTTGCTTCTGCATCTTATTAGGAACTCACATTCTGAAACACGACATTTGTTTCTACTTGAAAGATTTGTCAACAAAGTTTGGATTCATTTCCACATAACGTATGCCCGGATCATTGTTGTAAAATAGGATAGAATGCAGCGAGACTTGACTTGATTACAATGGGTTCAATGGGGGGTATCGCATTTAGCCTGTTTTCAGATTTCTCGGATCACAGCTTCACAATAGAGTAAAATATTCCTGCCTTTCAGTTAATATCGAATGCAAGAAACAAGAGAATCAAGCTAATTTATTTAATGGATTTGGTTCACGGAACTGTTTTTAGCATACCAAATTCGTTGAGACGTTGCAATCTCTCTCTCTCTCTCTCTGTTAGATCAACAAGAAATCGTAAACTTGAACAGCCGACTTTTTCTTCCTTTTCGGACACTGAAATATTCAGTGGTGGGTGTTGACGGTTGTAATCAACGACCACTTTTGGTAGAATATTGAACGATCCCCGTAAAACCCATTTTCCTGGAACATGTTTTTGTTAAACTAACAGCTTGTCGTGAAGCACATGATAACTCTCCGACACAATAATTCCACACTACCTATGTAATTTGATGAAATTATGGACAATAAGTATGTGTTTTTCCTTAATTCTAAAAGTATATTACTAAAAATATTAGGTATATAATTTTCAATTTTGAAGCGAAGAAAAATTGATCTCTTGAACTAAAAATTTGAATTAATTAGATTATTTTATTGAAAATGTCGTGTTGACTTAAGATTGGGAATCTGCGTAAATATGATTCAATGAGCAGGCAACCCAATAATTCTGATTACCATGGCAAAAAGAATCAGCAATCTATAATGTAAATTGGGATACCAACCTTACCAAACATGGCTGCACACACTCATTCTCGCTGTGGTTAGGTCCCATTAAGTGGCCTAATCCCACCCATATGACCAAAACTAAGAACTAAAATAAAAATTCATGTCCAAGAAAAAAATATTTCAAAAACAAATCTCTACTCTCTTTACAATTTGATTTCAACTACCAAAACATGTCTGGCATGCACCACTCCAATCAGACACAACCATTTGTCCCTCTCATACCAATTTCATTTACCTAAATAAGCAACAGAAATTTGGGATTAATGGTCCACAGACTTTCCATATATATCTCCTGTCTCCATTGCCTGCCTAGTTATCAGACCTTGAGATATTTTTGGGGTAGTCTAAGCATCGGATTTCAATGCGATCTTTGTGTGATTGATTATCAATTGGGGAATTTCTAGCTTTCAGTTCTGAGCATTCATTCTAGTTTACTTCCAATATTCTCCTGTCTTTCTACCAGTTTGCTCACGTGGTTTGTTCTTCTTCACAATCAATGAATTCTACACTTTCATTCACTAGACACATAATACATATGCCTGCTGAATTTATTTCTTAAGATATATGTCCCCTTTTTTTTTTTTCTTGAATTTGTGCTTCAGGTTTTGGTGATTGAAGATCCTGTTATGATGAAGAACTCTAATGGCAATGTCTTTCAGCTTAATGTGAAGCAAGGTGAACCAACTTTGGTTTCCCCTGCAGAGGAGACAGAAAAGGGTCTGTACTTCCTTTCAAACCTTGACCAGAACATTGCTGTGATTGTTCGTACTATCTATTGCTTCAAGTCTGATGAGAGAGGTAATGAAAAGGCTGGAGAAGTTATCAAGAATGCCCTGGAAAAGGTTCTTGTTCATTATTACCCCCTTGCCGGGCGGCTAACAATAAGCTCTGAGGGAAAGCTTATCATAAATTGCACCGGGGAAGGGGCTGTTTTTGTAGAGGCTGAAGGAAATTGTTCACTTGAAGAGATTGGAGATATAACAAAGCCAGATCCGGAGACTCTTGGAAAGCTTGTTTATGACATTCCTGGTGCAAAGAACATTCTTGAGATGCCTCCTCTTGTAGCTCAGGTTTTTACACTCCCCTAACACACTCCTCATCAAGTTATAATTGTTCTCGAAAATACAAATCATTAGCAAATCTTAGTGTTCACTTCCGGATTTTAGTTTTCTCCGTAAATTTAAGCCCCATAATGTGAAATTCTGCATCTCAGGGAATAGTAGCATTACAATCATTTTTTTTCTCTGAAGTGGGAGTATGATTTTAACTAATTTTTTCCAGGTGACCAAGTTTAAATGTGGAGGGTTTGTTCTCGGGCTGTGCATGAACCATTGCATGTTTGATGGCATTGGTGCTATGGAATTTGTGAACTCATGGGGTGAAACAGCCAGAGGTTTGCCACTAAATGTTCCTCCATATATAGACAGAAGCATACTCAAAGCTCGGAACCCACCGAAGATAGAGCATCTGCACCAAGAATTTGCTGAAATAGAAGATTATTCTGGCACCAATGACCTGTACAAGGATGATATGCTCTATAGGTCCTTCTGTTTTGACCCCGAAAAGCTTGAAAAGATCAAGACAAAAGCCATGGAAGATGAAGTTCTTGACAAGTGCACCACTTTTGAAGCACTTTCAGCATTTGTGTGGAAGGCTCGAACCAAGGCACTAAATTTTCTGCCTGATCAACGTACAAAACTCCTATTTGCTGTTGATGGAAGGCCTAAATTCAACCCACCCCTGCCAAAAGGGTACTTTGGCAATGGAATTGTGTTGACAAATTCTATATGCCAAGCTGGTGAGCTGATGGAAAAACCATTATCATTTGCAGCGGGGCTAGTCCAGGATGCAATCAAGATGGTCAATGATGGTTACATGAGATCGGCCATAGATTATTTTGAAGCAACAAGAGTTAGGCCTTCGCTGTCTTCAACACTTCTGATAACGACTTGGTCAAGGCTATCTTTCCACACTACAGATTTTGGCTGGGGAGAGCCTGTTCTATCCGGGCCAGTGGCACTGCCTGAGAAGGAAGTGATTCTGTTCCTATCTCATGGAAAAGAGAGGAGAAACATAAATGTGCTTCTGGGTTTGCCAGCTTCCTCCATGAAGATCTTCCAGGAACTTATGCAAATCTAGACAAGAAAGATCATATTCTTTACTGTGCTGTTACTTTCCAAAATGTTTATTGTTGTGGTTCAATTGCATTTGCTGTAGATTATGTTTGTCTATGCGCTGTGGGAACAAAAACTATGCAGAACCAGAATAATCGTTAGAAGGAAAAAGCTTCAGAAATGTTCTACAGGGGAATTGAAGGTTTACATGGAATTTGTATTGGAAACTAATTTGTGTTTCTTCCTTGTGATTTGAATTATGTTCTCTATTTATTATTTATTTATTTACTTTTCATGAGTTTGTTTATTTAATAACTTGAAATCTGAAATTATTTAGTATGAAATTCATTAACTCTCAATATCATATGAAGGGTTATGATATAAGAGGAATATCTGATCTACAGTATAGCTACACCTGAAATATCATCTCTGCATTTTTCTTTGCATCAATTTTGCTATACTGTCTTCTCGTCTTCTTCAATGCCTTTTCTTTTTTTTGTGATAATTCAAGAAGTCTCCTGTAATATTCACTCTGCTATTTAGATTAGCAGACTATTATGTTACTCCAACAAATTTTTTATTAGTTATGTAAAAATATCAAAGATAAAATTTGTCTTTATTTTTATTTTAGTTAAACAAAAATTTTGTTTTAAATAATAAATATTTTGATAAGGATAAAATTTTAATTTATTTTGTTAAAAGATATATTTAATTATTTATATTAATTATTAACAAATATTCTTTTTAAACATCTATTTTAATAGAAAACAGATTTTATTTTGTTTTGAATTATGATTTTAGTAAGTATCTTATATACATTATTTTTTTTCAAACAACTTATAAAAACCTATTTTTCTCTTTAATCTTTTTACTTTTTATTTTTTTTTAACAAACAAACGTAATTTTTTTATGAAGTTGCGATTGCTTAAGTTATTGGATATTAGAGGTAATGTATAATTATTTTTGTTATTTCATGGTTTTATTTTAATAAAGAATTAGTTTTTTTTTCGTTTATCATTATTTTGGAATAGATCAAATAGAATTATTTGAGTTAATGTCTATAGAATAATATTAAACCATACTTTGTGAATTATTTGAACTAGAACTTTATATTATTTACTGAGTATGATACTTATATAATTATTTTAACAAAAATATTATCAAAATTGTTTCACAAAAGTTTTATAATTTAAATTTTGGCATGATAATAAGAATATAAAATTTTATTTTACCAAAATTAGATGAGAATTTAATTTTATACAAATTTTTTGAAGTTAGCGTATGAAATCTAGAATTATGTATATTTCACAATTTGAATATAAGTTAAGATTTATTTGAAGGGGCAAACGACCTTAAAAATTACAAAATTTTATATAAGATTATATATATATATATGTTTAGTGTTTGTTATTTTCATTTCATGATTTTTAGACATATATTTATGTATTTATGAATTTTTAATTTTGTAAACCTCAATTCTAAAATCATATCAGTATGTTTATAGTTTTTGAAATACATATTATTTTAAAATACCAAGAGATCTCTAAAATTATGAAAAATTTTATAATAGTTTACATACATGTTTACTATTTTGTTTATAAATTCATAATATTTAAAAAAATATATAAATAGTTATAAATTTTCAATTAAATTATACACAATTTTAAAATATCCTGAGCATGTTACTATTTTATGAAAAACTTATTACTTTAAAAATCTTTTTAAACTTGAAATATCATGAAATTTTTATATATAATATCTTTAGATGTACTCCATAAATTTATATAGTTTTAACTTGATCTAATTTATAAAATAAGAATTAAAAAATTGAGACTTATAAGTAATTTTAATTAGAGTTTTAAGCGTTAGTGTAGTTGAAATAAAATTATATAAATTTTATTTATGTATTATTTTAAATATTTTTAATTAAATAGTTCGTTATTGTAAAAAGTTTAAAACTTTTGAACAATAATTAAAGGTAGTTAAAAATTTTAGCTTGCATCGAGGTAAATAATTCTATTCATGATATTTATTGGGTTGTTTTTACATAATGATCATGAAATTATTTTATAATATAAATTATTTGACTTTAATATTTGTGAAATATTTGATTATTTAATAAATGTATTTATATTATAAATTTTCATAAATTGTGTATTTTTAAAAATTTTAACAATTGTTTTATAAAAGTAATTTTAATTGTGAAATTTATTACATGTATTGTAAATAAATCAATGCAAATCACTATATTATAAATGATTCTTACATGGTTAATCGATATAAAATATTTTTGGCTTACTTATCTATAGTATTATGATTATGATTATAATTCTATTCAACTACGATCGATATTTTTGATTGACTACAATCAATATATGTATAGACTAGCTAATATTATATTTTGAGTATACACACAATTTTTTATAGTAGGGTCACTGAAAATACAAGTGACATTATGTTAATTGACCGAGTTATTAAGTGCACAGGTGATACTATGTGACATGACCAAATTAAATATATTTTTCTGAAATAAATATTTTTTGATTTCGCATTTATAATTTATAAAATGTAATTTTAACTTATGAAAATTTATGAAATTATGTAACAAGTAAATAAAATATATATTTTTGTAATCAATGTTTATAAACTTTTTCATATATATTTTATAAAATATATTCTCTTACAAAAACTTATGAACATTAATTTTTTATTTATTTAAGAAAATACTTGAAATTATATTTTTGCTTGATATTTAAATAAAAAGGACTTGTAAATATTTTTGTGCATTCAAAAATAAGGAAACTCATACATATATTATGAATGTCATTACTTATCGAATTAATGATTTACCCTTCATCATTTACTTTTAATAGAATAAGTTACTTATGATTAGTAAGCATACTAAGCGTGATGATTTATTTGAAAGATAATTTAGAAATTTTATTTTATTTTTATTATAAGTGATGAATAGCATTTTATATTTCATTTATTACATTCTTCAATTTATTTGTAAAAATTATTTTAGAGCTTTTGAATTAGATCGAAATATTATAGTATTTAATAAATTTTAATTTAATTGATTAATAATAATAATATATTTTAGCATAAAAACTATAATTGTAAAATTTTGATATCTGCATATGAATTTGTATGCCTTAATTCGACATGTTCGATGCTTGTTGGATTTGGTATGTTACATTTCCTCGCTGTGAATACACTTATCAAGTCAGATTTTCATGCTGACCAACTCTTTCACAAATCTCAGCAAAAATTTTAAAATCTGATCAGATATCAACAGCATCCACTTCTTTAATTTAATAATTTCTTCAAATACTACATAATTCATACATTGTAACAAAACATAGTTCAAGCTAGGAAAAGAAATGAAATTCAGGCTTGATTTACTTGGCAAACCTGATTTCTACATGCAAATATTTACTGGTGTTGTAGTATAACAAGAATCCATACAAGTTATTCACAGCAGAAACTGCAACAGTAATCTCACTACTGCTTTTAATTATGGGTAGGCAGTGAGACTGAAAGGCTAAAAGATATCTAAGGTACAGCAATTCTGTATTTTTTGTGCAGACTAGCAATCTGATGTATTTTCCAAGTAAGAGAAGATTTTGAACAAAGCTTGTCAAGAGAGGGTGACTATTGAGGGAATATTGACGAACAGAAAACCTAAGAAGTCTTCTTTAATTCCCACATAAGGTAATATCTCTCTTTGATGGCTTGAAAGTCAGTGGATTTAAGCTGTAGAAACAGAGATTGGCTTGCTTGGATTTGATTGCTATCTGATTTGTTGTACTTCTGTAACCAGGAACATTACATGAAGTAGATGAACTCCACATTAAAGTTGCCTGGCAGGAGGAAGCAATGGCTGCTTCTGCGCATGCAATCCCATCAACTGATGGTATTTCCAACTTGTAAATTCCGTATCTGTTTGTAGTTCTATTCACAGAGAATGATATCTGTTCCCTGGTTCTTGGTGAATATGTTTTGAATTTGCAATCAAGTTTGACTTCTGCACCTGGTAAAGTAATATAACACATGAGAAAACATAAAAGCAGTTTCTTCTTATTGAAAGTAGACGAAAACTGGGCAGCAGAACTTGTAACTTTTGATGGGTTGACGAGATTTTGTTACCTGGTAAGAAGTAGCTGTGTCTGGAGAAGCTGTTGTTGGAGCAGGTATCACAATAAACAAAACCCATTACTATGATTTGAGCATTGGTTTTTGGATGCTCAACTTTGAAAGGCAGCGTGCTAATAAACAAAGATGAAATAACAAAGAAACTAATTATGTGATTCATGGTACCAGATTTTGGGAGATCAGAGAGGAATTTCCGCATAGGCTTCTCTTCAAATTGTTTGGCTAGCTTATAAAGAATTATCGTATACTAGTTTGAACTTGAAGGTGAGTTTACTGTGTGGATAAAGAGTAGAAATAGACGGTGGAGATCCAACTGTAAGCAACAAGTTGATGAGATTTATCTTTTTTCACAAGAAAACAAAGACATGTGAATGTCCTTTGTCAGATATAGAGTAGATGTGTAGGAGAGAGACTAGGTTCTTTAATATTGTAAAATTAAATTGCTTATTTTGCTAGATTCACGGTTGTGGGGCTTTCGAATTGAAGGTCCAGAGTTCCTGGTTTGCTCAATGTCAAGAGATAGCATAGTGTTTTACTAATTGGCTCAAAACTTTCTCCTGTAATGTCACAACTGCACAAGAACAATGTGAACGACTTGAAAGGAGAGATTAGTAAATTTTTGTACAGTGAGTCCGATCAAAGCCATTCATTGGGTGAATTTATTGCTTGTATCTGTGCATATTTTGGGTTGGTTGCATGGATGGATGACGCATTGAAGAAAAAGAAGCTATGAATGCAGAATGGAGTGATGGTATTGATTTTACTCACATGCTCTTCAGTGTTCATTCGTCATCATCAATGTGGAGCAATTTTCATTCAATGACAGAAGATAGTCCCTGAGTGGTTATTTGCTAACCTGGAGCTGCTCTGTTCAGATCTCCTTTCTGGTATCAAGGTCCAAACTCTAAAGCATTCTCAAGATCCTCGGGGTTTCCCCGTGATTTCTTAGCTGCGGATTGTTTGTGTCAAACTTAATTGTGCCAAAGTATCAGACGCAATACACCAGGCATTTGGTGTTTAATCATTCATAAGCCAGCATCTCTTCCTCCTTCATATTCTTCTTTCTCGGCGAGGGAGTGCAGTGCCCGTGAACCAATTAAATGAGCCATAGAACGCACGGCGATAGATCTCCCACTTCTATTTGCTCAAGAGGGAAGGCCATGCTCCTCTTTTCTTGGTACATTTGACCCCAACATTTTTCTTTTTAAAAAAATGGAGGACAGAATTTGGAGTTCTTGATACAGTTTAAACAAGATTTCCTGGAAAAACAAGAATAATTGAACTCCAAACCAAGATAAGAATACATCAAGGGAGTCAGGATCCGAGTAATCCGGAATGAAGCAGGCAACTTCGGAAGCTGTGGAGGAGAAAACTATGACGACGAGTCCAATTTCGATTTGGACCACATGGCTGGCTCTTCTTGTGTTTTTGAGTAATTGGACCACACCAAAATCCACATCTTCCGTAAGCAAAACAGATCGTTAAAAGAACGCAATTTTCACCAAATACAAGCTGTCGGGCTTTGACTGGCCGTTCCAAATTGGCCCATAAGACAATCACAATCTCCATTTATAATCGGCGCTTCAGTTTAGTTTTAATTAACTTGTGGTTAGGCTCTAATACTATTTATACTATCAATACAAATGTCTTAATGCCTTCCTAATTAATTAATAATCTCAAATATGCTTAATTTTCTACACTTGGCGGTCAGACTTTGCTCCGCTTGATCAATCTGGAGGAAGAGATTTAAATCTGCAAATTATACATGCTTTTTTTTCCAGGTTTCTTTGATTCTTGTCAACCATGGCACTACAGACTAACCAATGAGTTGAAAAGAGGCAGATACGGTGTATCCTATTGAAGAACTGGCTAATAAATTGTCAGAAGTTCAGAACAAGTAGAAACAGTGAGAACCCCAGCTAAAAGCTTTCTCTTTCATTTTGTTTTTTTTCCTTTTCTGGGGACGAAGGAACATATAACTTGGTCAAAAAGTTTTGCAGTTTTACGGTATTTCCAATCTTTGACCCGGCTACAATTTCGGCTAAAAATAGTCCAAACAGATCATATACATGCAGCATTGAAGGACCCATATCTCTGGATGGAGCTTTTACTATTCTGTTGTGGGCATTCTTCTAAAGGAAATCCGGAAAATTAATTACATTTGGTATTTAAGGTGCTAATGTTTGTTTTAGCAGGTGAAAACAAGCTATAAAACAAGCTTAATGAACTTACAAACCGTCGTTTATTAACCACAGCAATTATTAAAATAACGGCTTGCAAATTTAGCACCCATTGATCTTCAATCTCTGGCTTGCCGTGGGAAAAGTTAATCATGAAGACTTGAGACTGAGTCTTGTTGTTTAACAGGATATAAATCTAACTGAACAGCATGTTTTACAGCTACAAACAAACTCCAAAACTACTCGTTAAATTTTGACCTCTTGCTCTGTGTGTGTATCGATTTTGACTATGTGATACAATACTCTCTTAGTTGGGTTAGCCACAGATTGATCGTAATTAAGAACTTCCCCGGGAAATGAATACGGTAATGCAAGCGCGATTGGATTGTACAGTAATATACTTAGGATGAAAATTAAACACAGGTACGCATGGGGATGGAGAGTTTTCATGCAGGATCTTTTCACGTTGTGACAAGCATAAGATAGTGACAGAAAATTCAAATGGTCGTGAGTTGTACCATTAATATTAACGGAGTATTTTTCAAGTCGGTTGTCAGGGATCTTTGCCAGTGATGAGGCAAGGTTTGATAATGGGAATGAAGCAGGTACGTGTACCTATGTGGCTTCTGCTGTTGGTGCAATATTTTTATTTAAAAAGAGTATTAACACGAAAAAGAAAAGAGAAAATGCCGCCTAAGAGCGACAAACGCATCATTCCTTTGGCAAATCCAAGGCATAGGGCGGCGCCACCGACGCCATATCCGATGATCTTGCCTATGTCTCCTTTATTGTCTTCTTCTTTACTCACCTCCTCTCATCACATTCTCGTTCCTTTCCTCCGCTTCTTTTCCTTTATTTTTTTTACCTATTCTCCTAGGAATCTCTTACTTTTCCCGTTACAGCTTTTCAGTTCCATGGACGATGGGCCACAACTACTAGGAAATAATCACAGTTGATATTAGCAATGGCTTCAGTGATGGGGCCTTATTTGTTAATGCAAAATTAGTTGTTTTTCCCTCGTGCCAAAGTGCATTGTTGAAGTCCTTTTCGCTAATATTGGAATGATTATCCCTTTCCTGCACATTTTTGTCGTTTCAAAACTGTTTTCTTCGTAATAAATCCTATTATTCTTTATGAACCAATTCCGACCAAATTATTCCCAGCTGGGCCGGCCCAAGGAAACTGGTCCGACCATCAAATTGTCTCCTAGTGTACTTACAAGCCATCCAAGGCTGGGTGGCAGGAAGTCAAGGTAAACAGAGATGACAAATTACCCCTCTAGAGTACAACTAAACATAGGAGAGGTGATTGAATCACTAACTTCCAATGGTATGCAATTGGATTTGAATTTTGTCCTTTGTTCCCTTTCCTTTTCTGAGATGATCTGGACAAACAGACAAAAATCTTTGCTGAACCCAAATAAGAAGGGAGAAAAACACAAGCCTCTAGCTTTTAATGCTCTTTGCCATAGCAATACCATACAGTAAAGTGAAAGCTAAGTTGAAAAGAGAATATTGAAAACACTTCTTTGTTTTCTGAAAAACAGAAATATTGTTTTGGGTTTGTGGGTATTGAGAAATATTGGGTTTCAAAGGAGAAGAAGATGATTAATTCACTTTGTGGGAGAATGGGACCAATTAAGAGTGAGAGCTCAAGCACTAAACTTAAACCAACTTCTCCAAATGAGTCAGTTTCAGAGACTAAAAGAACTGCTTCATCTTCTGATTTGGAGCAAAATAGCTTAACCCAACCAAGCCTCAACTTTCCACCACTCAAATTTGAGTTGGATGGAGATGTTGAAGTCCAGTCATCGGACAGTTCGATATGGGAAACCTACTTCACCGATCATTTAGATGGTGACTTCATGATTTCATCTCCTGTGAGGAATTTTCCTTCTCCTCGGACTTCGGCTTACAATTATAACAGCTACTATGCTCAGGCAATGCAAGGACAGAGTCTTTCAGGGTGTTCTCCTCCTCGCTTTGCTGCTCAGCTTGGAGCTTTTAGCTACACTCTCAAAGCGAAAGGACAGAGCCCACTTCATAAGGTCTTTAACTCTCCAAACAATCAGTATATGCAACCAGTAGAGAATCTTGCTTTGCCAGCTATTGAAGATTTCTTGGATGATTACCAAAGAGATGGATACGGGATGGTCTCACCGACAAAGATATGTGGTAATGGAAGTTCATCACAATTGTTTGATCTGCCTACAACAGTTCCGGCGATGCTGGAAAGCTTAGCAATGCCAAGTACGTCGAGGTTTGGTGGATCAGAGAGTGAAGCATCATCAACGGCTGGAGGTTCTCGACTGACAGAAGACAAGGATATCTATCAAATTGGATCCATTGCAACTGAACCATTATCACAACAATTGCAACAAGAGCACCACCAGGAGAAGCAACAAACACAACAGCGACAGCAACAGAAACAAGCAACACTGCCATCACCACAGCAACAGCAAAGTATTAATCATATCTTGATGGCGCCTGTCCCTGTCAGTTCTGAGCAGGTTAAACTCTCTCTCTCTCTCTCTCTCTCTCTCAATATTAACCATAGCCTGATTTAGTTCCGTCGTACTTCGTTTTTTCTGGCTTATACATCATCGCTGAGTTAATTTTCCATATATGTCAACGTGTTTCTCCAGGAACAAGACAGTGGGCTTCAATTGTTGCATCTCCTTCTTGCCTGTGCTGATGCAGTGTCCAAAGAGGACTATATGTTAGCAAGAAGATTCCTACACCATCTGAATCGCGTCGTCTCACCACTCGGTGACTCCATGCAACGAGTTGCTTCCTGCTTCACCGAAGCCCTGAGTGCTAGACTTAACGAAACCCTGTCAACAAAACCAAGTAACTCTACCCTAAAACCTTCCTCTCCTTTCCCACCAAACTCCCTAGAAATCCTTAAAATTTACCAAATTTTGTACCAAGCCTGCCCATACGTTAAGTTTGCTCATTTCACTGCAAATCAAGCTATCTTTGAGGCCTTTGAAGCTGAAGAACGTGTTCATGTAATTGACCTAGATATCCTTCAGGGCTACCAATGGCCAGCCTTCATGCAAGCCCTAGCTGCTCGACCAGGAGGTGCTCTATTTCTCCGAATAACAGGAGTTGGTCCTTCTATAGAATCCGTTAAGGAAACAGGTCGGTGCTTAACGGAACTTGCCCACTCCCTCCATGTACCGTTTGAATTCCACGCAGTGGGAGAGCAACTTGAAGACCTCAAGCCACACATGTTCAACAGACGGGTTGGCGAGGCTCTTGCCGTCAACGCCGTTAGCCGCCTCCATCGTATCCCCGAAAATCATCTGGGAAACCTAATGGGAATGATCCGTGACCAAGCACCAAAGATTGTAACATTAGTCGAACAAGAAGCAAGCCATAACGGACCATACTTCTTAGGCCGATTCCTCGAGGCATTGCACTATTATTCCGCATTATTTGATTCATTAGACGCAACTTTTCCTCCAGATTCTGCACAGAGAGCAAAAGTTGAGCAATACATATTTGCACCAGAGATAACGAACATAGTGGCATGTGAAGGACCGGAAAGAATAGAAAGACATGAGAGGCTAGAGAAATGGAGAAAGATAATGGAAGGAAAAGGGTTTAAGGGAGTACCACTGAGTGCAAATGCAGTGACGCAATCAAAGATTCTGCTTGGATTGTATTCATGCGATGGTTACAGATTGACAGAAGATGAAGGCTGCTTGCTTTTGGGTTGGCAAGATAGAGCCATACTTGCAGCTTCTGCATGGCAATGCTGATTATCTTCTCTCCATTTCACGCCCGTGTACTTGTTACTTCAGCTCTTGTTAATTATATATTTTTATTTCAAATTGATATCGTTCACAAGAAATGCCATGCAATGAATGACAAAAGAGGAAAAGGGTAAAGCCCGTAGAGGATTGTATTTGATTTATAGAAAGCGAGAGTGGCCTCTGGATAAGTTCAATTAACCAAAGAGAAAGTAATTGTTTAATCTATCGCATAAGAAAACCCCAATGTACATGACCTGATTGCCTTCCCATCTTTGATGTCGTAACCACTGGACAACAGGGCTTTGAAACTTGGTGGGTGGCAAGATAACAAGTTATTGAAAAGGAAAATTCAGAGATTTCCTGGAAATGAAAAACTAATACTTGAAAGTGACCGTTTGGTTTGATGAATGATGTGAACCACACATGCCGATGAAAAGCCACTTAGATTTTCTGGAATTGATTTATGTGTTCCAGACTGAATGGCATAGGCTAGCTTTCATTAGATTACAAACTTAACAAGCAAGTCTAGCTGAATTCTTAAAGTGCAGCCTTATGGAATATAACATTGAATAGAAAAAAATATATATACTAATATATTTAATTAATTTTAAATTCGAAATCTTAATTCTGGAATCCAACTAATTGCCTACGTTGCTTATCCTAGATAAGAACTCTGCTTCTTAGTTTACAAATTCTTTTAGAATTTGTATTTTATTTTAAGCACTAGGCATTCGGGAAACTTGCCATCGCTTGGTGCTTCTGGAATTGGCCTCTCAATTATGTTTCCCAAATTGTTTTAGGAAAAAAAATGACTTTTCTTTTTTAATCCAATTAAGATTTGTCTGAAAGTTCTAAATGCAGAGACAAACACCTGTAAGTAATAATCTGGTTTTTAAAAATGTTATGAACAGGAAAGTTTCGCTCAAAAATATTTTGAAATATAATTGAACACAAAACATTTTTTTATCTTATTGATTATTTTTATTAAATTTTAACAAAAAAATTTAGAAGGTTATTCTTCAGCTATCTTAATTATAATTTCAAAGATCTACAACAATACTTCAATTATGTCCAAAATTTGATCAAGAACATTAAAAAAATGAATTAAAGAGAAATAATGGTTATAATTTTAATGGGATTAAAAAAAAAAATTTAAAAAAAACCATTTAAACTGTTAAAAAATAAAAACACTATAAATGGCAGTGTATACTAAAAAATGAAGATAATAAAACAGCCATTTTATATAGAAGACAAATGCACACTTGCCATGGTGCAATGTTACAGAGGAATGCCCTCGAACAAACATGTACCAAGCAGAGATGATAGTGTTTTTACAAATTATTTGTCTTTCCAGCTACCAGTTCCCGTGGCCATGGAGATCCTAGCAAATGCCAAGGCACCTCAGAAGCTCCACCTCAAATAAACAATTCCCTTACAAAATGGAACAAGAGCAAAAATTTTTCCTTGGGGCTTCATCCACCTTCTTCTCTGTCCAGATAAACAAACAAAATGAACTTCGAACAACAGCAATAGGACGAAAACATGACCATTGTATCTCATCTCAAGATCTAAATTTTAATTGGTTCATGCAATATGCTGAAAGGCACGAAGCACAAATGCAAACACCAGGGTTTTAGAAGGAATTCTAATTAGCAGGGGCAGTGTAGGAAAAGGAAAACATTGAATACATAAAAAGTACCTGTTTTTGCTTTTGTTAATGGTGGCTGCACAACAACATGCATTGTAACAGCCCATTTTGGAAGCTCACCAAACAGTGCGCGACATTGTCCAACAGTCTTGTTGTTTTCCAGAATTTTCCCAGCACTAATCAGTTTGATGTCATTGGCCGTCTTGGGTACAAGCTTTTTATCTAATTAAATCAGAACACTTAGAATCATCACTAGAAACAATATATCAAACAATATGAAGTCAGGAATGATGATGGAGTAGACAATCAATATTGCAATAGTCCCAAATTCCATTATCTTGCTATTACTAGACAAAGGTAACCAACCCAAAGCCAAAAGGCAGAAATCAGACTGAAAGCAACTATATTTTGTCCCAAATAATTTGAAGCCAACAATGATCGATGCAAGGAACTCGTTGTGGTAGGAAAAGATAAATCTCAATATGTACTCAAAGACAAAGTCACATTAAAGACAAGATATAATCAAAGAGAAAAGAGCAAAGCAAGGAATGACATAGCAAACAACTAAAATATGAATTCTAAAAGAATAAAATCATTATATTTTACAATGTCTTAATCATGATCAAGACCCAACAAGAATAATCACCAATCTCCAATCAACAAGAAAGATGCCTGCATCACAATTTCCTCAGTCCAAATTCATTGGAGTGGAGCCAATTTTCAACCTAAGTGTGGCCTAGAAATGTGATACATTTGACAAGTGTTTACATAGGCAGAATATCCAATTATTCCAGTTAGCAATGTAGGAAAAATGGAAGTAACTGACCCTCAGCAACAAATACCTAGAGTTTTCCAGGGCATTACACCTGTCTGTATAAAACATAGAAAAGACTGAGATTTACCCAGATAACCTATAGAACGCACTATAAGGAGCATGAGCCCAAAATACTTGATAATGAAATGCATAAGATTAGTATAACTGAAGAGTGAGTAGTCATACTTATTAAATATCTTATATCATGATTACTAAATTGTAATCTACTTTATAAAAAAACTTTAACAGTGGTGCATCATAATTGTTGTTGAAATAAAAAGGATTCAAGAGCAAGTCCAGTCCATGTTTAGAAACACAGCAATAATACAGTTGCAAATACCAGTCTGCCAAATTAAAAAATTTAACAGTCACAACTTTGGTGAGTAATACATTACAAGACCCAAGATTATCTTATATATAAGTGTTTCAATGCTCACATGTTTTCTTATTCACAGAACTGCATAACCAGACAGCACATTTAGATCACAGGTTAGGTCCCTATCACCATGAGATGAAGGAAACTATCAGGAGGCTCAAATTGCTTTTTGAGTATTACTGGCCCCAAAACCATAAAAAAATACGTGACCAATTTGGAATCTGATGGCCTACTCATAATATTGCGATCAGTCTGGTTCATATGTTGGATGAGTCAAATCAACTCATCCATCTTGATGTTAACTGGAACAATGAGAAAGGAATTTCAACATAATCAAAACAGTGTCCTCTACTTGGACAAGATATACATTACAAGTGTAGTTCTCAGTTACATCTCTTTCCTAGAGATCTGTTAAAAATAAAATGAAACCTGGCAAGACTGCAAAGGAACCTTCAGTGCACAAGTATCTAATAGACCCAAAAAGACTAAATCTACCTATGATCCGACTCTTCCTAGAAAATTGACAATGCAAAAAGGATCTGTGCTTTGCTACTGGCATCAAACCCATCACATTATCTTCCAAGCCACCTGGCCAAAAATTAGGATGCTCAACAAATCAGGATGCTCTTTGGCTATGAAGCATACAAAATAACTATCAAGAAAAAAGAAGGAACAAGAACTATCTAAAACTCCCCAAGTAATGGCTAATAATAGAAGTTGACAGTCCTTATGAGATAGCATGGAGAAATATAGTTGACAAGTATTAGATTCACCAAAAAGAGAAGTAAAGACATCTAAGAAAGTAAGAATCTAGTCCACCTTATCAAATAATAAGATGATGTGAAAATAAGACATCCTTATTTCAATAAGTTGACATCTAACATGAAGCTTCCATTGAAATGGGCAATGGACCAAATGCTTTATCAATACTTCTACACCCCCAGGGCATCATAAGCCTACTGCACTTTCAATGAGAAATTGGACTTGTCAAATTAATTGAACAATAGCTATGACAAAGTTAAGAATAATTTTTAATCAATTTCAATAGAGTCTAATTGAAATAAGGATGTTCTTATAAATGAGGGAACAGAAAGAAATAAGAATAGCAGACATAATTGTGTCCATGTGAAGCACTGATGGTTCAAACAATGGATAAGATAAAAGGAAGTCAGCTACCACAGATTCATCATACGTAATTAAAAACAACGCAAAGTCACTTTGGAGTAATTTAGTAACAGAGAAGCAGTAGGAAGACCAAAAACATTGATAGTTTTGAAAGAATGAACATGATGAGACATTATCTTCAAAGAATACCACACTAGATAAAGTAAAATGGAAACAAAGATTTCGTATATCCTATAAAAATTAAAGTTTTGAAGGTCAATGCTTTGGATCCATCAGTGTATGTCATTGAATTTACTTCCTATCTTAGGCTCATAGATACTTGCAAACAGGACAGGTAACAGTTTCACACAAAGTGTACAAGTTGTACAATAGTAGATGAGCACGAAAGAAAAATTGCCTTATAGATCCAGGTAGGCAAAGATAATGATAAACACATTGACAGTATGGGACAATTTCAGTCCTCAATGTGATAAGAAGATCAAGCATCAACAGTTCAGTCATATATCACCAAAGTTGAGGCAGCACATACTTAGTAACAAAAATTTGGTCATCAGTTTCCCCTCCCCAGGCAATTGGAAAAACAGAAAAGAACTGATGTGCAAAAAAATATCACGCATGTGTTCCTTAGAAAGTGTGTTGATTAAGAAGCACAAGAAGAATTTGCAGATGTTTCATCTAAAGAATTACATAATTTGAAAAGGTTTAGGTAACAAATTACTCAAGAGACTTCCTGTTATGCTACTTCCCTTTTTAGCACCACGTATTTAATCTGAAGTCTCATGGATAGAAGCTTAAGAAACAAGGGGTTCAACGAGAACACAAATCAGATTTTAAAAAAAAATCAATTAGATGACAATTTCACAAACTATCAAGAAGTTGAAGTCCTAACCTTTTGGCCACTCAGTGAAGATTCTTTCTTTCAGCACGGCGACAGTCGAGCTTGAAGAGTACCGGAATGGACCAATATCTGATCCATCATACAATCGGAACTTCAGCTCCACCAGGTCCTCGTCCGGCATTTCACCTCTTTTCCTACCAATCGAAGAACCGAGTTCTCAGACCTTCCTTTTTTTTAAAAAAAAAAAAAGACGGCACTCAAAATCCACCACTAAATATCCCTATTCACTTTGACCAATTCATCAATCATGTCAACATCTTAATTATTTTTCCCAAGAAAAAAATGCACATAAAGAACTAATCAAACTGAAAAATAACTTAATTCACCAATCAAAAAAGTTCCTGTAATACTACAATCTGATTTTTAAAAATTAGCACACTGTTCAGTTGCCCAGTAAACGTAAATAGAAACCACAGTCTCAAATAGTATAAGATTTCGTATTAAACTTGAGAAAACAGAAGGCTCTACCAGTTAAAGCCAATTAAAGCCTTGAGTTACTCTGAAGCCCAGCTCTAAAAACTCCAAGACCAAAACAGTATTCAACGAAAACCGATTAAGCCACCAACCGAGTAGATGGCATCACAGTAAAACAATAAAACAATAAAACGTAACGGTTAAAGCCAATTAGCATGGAAACATACCACATAACACAAACCAAAACCCCCCCCAAAAAAAAAAAAGGAACAAAACAAAAACCCCAAAAAAAATTTACAGGAGAATATTGAATGAGTAATTGAATCTCGAGCTACTGCTGACTGCTGTAGTGAATCTGAGAGAAACCCTCGACTAGGCCCCGATCTTGATGCTTACTTCGCTTCTTTTTTTCTAGAGATTATTGTGTTTCAGGTGTGTTTATTAGGATTAGATTACGTCTGTTCTCTCTCTTTTTGTTTTTATATTCTTGACGAGGCCAGTGAAAGAGAGAGTGAGATTTCGAAACCGAATCTTGTCAGTAAATAATAGACGATAACTGGGAACTTTTTGTGTTTGTTTTTGTCTATGTAAGAAGGGGGTTCTGTTTCTCTGTTCTCGAATCCACTGTTTCCAGAGCGCAGCCCAATTATGGGATTTTGGAAGTTGTTGGGATTCCAAGTGGTAATAGAATATTGGTTTGATTGAATATGGGAAAATAGTGGAGGACAGGAGAGTTGGGGTAAGTTTGACCAAAATTTCAACCGACGGAAATCTAAGTGGTCGGTGACGCGGATGACATGTGGACATATAATTGAGACGCGTGTAACATGTGATTAATTATTGATTAAACACGGCTTTCCTCCTAATTAGAACTAAAGTTGGTTTAATTAATTAAAAGAATTAATCAATTAGATTGGTCTTCTTGGATTATACGTGGGCCTACGAGCCCATTAGGAGTATTTATCGGATCCAAGCATATGGGTATCCGGTTATGACGTGTCTGATTTATATTCAACCTCAATTCTGTCCCACGTTGGAGCTCTACAGAGTCAACCGAGTCATTGCACGTGTCACAACGAGAGGGGAAGCATTGGTTTATCAATGCCAAATCATTTTGAAAAAAGCGGCCCCCGACATTTGTACGGACAACAAAAATGGTCAAAAGACTGGACCCCATTTTGCACACTTTTTAAGCTATGACCCGTACGCCGAAGAGGAAAAGATCCCCGAATTCTTATTACCGGGGTGGGTGTCTCCGAGTTTCTTGGGGTTGCCATGGCTGAGTTTTTAAAGTGACTCCCTGGTGTGTAATATCAAAAGGGAAAATCAACTAATTACGTCTATCCTTTTAAAGTCACCTATAAATATTTTGCTCTATCGAATTTAATAAATTTTTTTTACCTATAAATTTATTTATTATATAAATAATTATATTATGTTAAATTTATTTATAATTACTAAATATTTTTAAAACAAAAAATAAATTTGATTAACACATATATATATATATATGAGACATCAATTTTATATTTTTAATTTTTAAAACAACTATTAAACATTTGAGCGGGGTTTAAAACACCACCTGCCCAACATTCGACAGCGTACCCAAGATGGAGGAGATTCAGAGACAACTAACTCCTCTTCCCCTGCCATATTTAGTTGTTTACTACATCAGTCATTTTCTTGTTCTTCTTCTTTTCCCCTACTTTGAAACTGCTAGAAGAAGAAAAATCAAAGCCAGATAGCGCCAGCGTCCTTGAGAAGAGGGACAAGAGTGCCATTAATATGAGAAGCCAGGACTTTGTCCGTGGGCCCGACGAGCTTGCCGCCAATGAAAACAACAGGAACGGCTGAGGAGCTGCCCAGAAGCCTCGTAAGAGCTTCTTCCATCTCTTTTCCTTTTGGGTCTTCGTCGAGCTCGTACACGGTTGGGTTTACCCCCATGCCACGGAAAAGCCGCTTGATGGAGTGGCACATGCAGCAAGTGCTCATGCTGAAGATCACCACAGCATTCTCTGAGGCCAGCTTCTCTATTCTCTCCAACGGGTCACCGTCGACACTTCTCGTTGGAACATGTGAACCCTTTAACTCTGTTCGGTGATTCATTTCAATCAAAGGGCTGAAAACTTGAAGACTGTTTATTAACGAGAAAGGAAGAATTGAGATGCTTTTTGAGTGTATTTGAGCGAGTGATATGTCTGTTTAGTGAGAAAACATGGGAAATTTGCTTCCTATTTATAGAGGCAACGTGCATATTATATTGTTACATTTATAAATTATGGGTTTTTCTTTTATTAAATGTTTTTTTTTCAAAAAAAAAAAAAGAAGTAGCCATGCATACAATTGATTATTAATGGCAGTGGTGACTAGGGATACATTCTTTTCACGCGAGTCTTTAGGATGAACCCGGCTTTTTTGGGTCGACGAACGTGACCATATTTGACATTACTTTTGTAAAACGGCACAGGGACAAGTGATGACTAAGAATAGCATTATTTTTTTTTATTATTAATGCTATTCTTGAGAAGACAAGACCACATGTGATTGGCTAGATGGAGCCTAAAAGATTCAGAGTTTAAATTTAAGATTGATTATTTAGAGTTTAAATTTTAATTTAATATTAAATTTGATAAAAATCCTACTTAGAAACATGGTTAAGACCTCAAAATTTAGTTGACTGAAGGTTAATGGGTTTTAAATAAAAATCGAAAATAATTGTGAAAGGATTTTACACATTCAAGGTGGGCATTAATTGCAAATCTAGGAGACAGTATAGTTGTTCATAATTATGGCATACGTCTTAAATGTTATTAACACAAGTTCGTATTATGGAATATTATTGAATAATAATAGCATGAATTATTAATTACAATACATATACTTTAATGCTTGCGGGCCGAAGAAGAGAAGGAGAAGGGAACATGAAGCACAGGCTTATCAGAAGAGAGTTGCTTGTTAATAGACGGCTGTCTCCGCCATTGTTGTCGGTCGGAAATGATCTTAAAAGAAAGGAAGAACGAGGCCATCACAAACGTTTGTTTCTTCGTGTGCATTGTAACCACTTTCCTTTTAATTTAATAGCCTTTTGTTTAATCGTAGCCAAGCTAGCTAACCCCAATAATCAACCCTACGTTTAATATATGTGTCTTCTTCCTCTCTGGTTTTTAATGATCTGGATTGTATGTCATCGGATGGTAGAGATGATCAATTCGAATTTTGATATGGGTCCCAGTTTTTTATTTTTTAATTTTATTCTTTTTTGTACGTGGACAATAAGCCATTGATGACCATTCTCAACGTCTCTGATATGATCTGTGTAACTTTTCGCCTTTGACAATTCCATCAACAGAAGCCCAACCACAAATCATGTAAGCAAGTAGTTTCGTTTCCTAGATGTCGTTCATGAACTAAAGTGCATGAGACGTGTTCGTTTAAGATATTCAAAGCCCAGCTTTAAATATAATCTCAGCTTTCCTCTGTTATCAATTAATTTTCTTTGATCATGGAAGTACTATAGCTGCTGTACCTTGTACATCATGTCCAATGAATGAGCCGCAGGCAAGAGGATCTTTTGAGCTTAAAAAGGAGGGAGAAGGTCGTACTGGTTGTTCCTCTGAAGAAAAAGAAGAAATTTCTCTTTTTGGTAAATGGGGGGGCCCTTCTTCTTTTTTTTTTTTTTGCGCATATTGAAGGGAAGGGACAAGCAGGAGTATGTTTTGAATGGGACATTTATTGCTAAAATAAGCGTGATGGGATCTTCGATCTTTGATGGGTTCAACATTTATGAACTATGGCTAGCCCTTTCTCTTTAGTTTTTACCTTCTATGCTGAAACCGGCTCCAGAAAGGTCGCAGGATGTGAGTTGGAATAAGCTTGATCAGGAATACGACCAATTTTTCCAAGCTTCTCTCCCAGGGCAGGGCCATATAATGCGAGGCTGCTGTTTTTGAATTGTCATCATAAATACCGTAATCTTTTTCTCCGAATTTTTTTTTAAAAAAAAATTTCACCTAAAATCTGGTGCTATTTTAATTTGTATTAGCATTCTAACAGAGACAAACAAAATTCAAGTAAACCAGAGCCAAACACGTTAGTTCACACGCAACAACACACACTCACTCTCTCAGCCGTTAAAAGCATACGACATGACGGCATTTCTCAGTTTTTGTTCCCATCTCTCCCCTCCGACGTTAGTTGTACGTTGGCTGCTATTCTTTTCTTGCTTCTCCTTTGCCTCGATGCCGTATGTCGTTGTCTTAATTTCAATCTGGGAAAACGCCACCACCAACAAGAACAACAGCTCGCAGCTCTCTTATTAATGTCTGCCGTGCTGCTGCTGCATTATTACAGTAACTTCGATTCTTGTAAATCTTCAGAGATGAAGAGAGAGACAGGCTTCAATATAATGGGCAATGTTTTAGCTGTTATATGTTTTTAGTTATTTGAAATTAAAAACAATAATTCCCAGTCTCTGCTTCGTGTATCTGTACTGGGATCTGACGGCGCTTTTGTCTCTCCTTGTGTTTCCAAATTCCTCACTTGATGTCTCTGTTCCCTGGTATTACGTGTTTGGGTGCCTGTATTTGTAATATGTTCTAAATGGACTCAAGACTAACAAACAATATCTCTGAATTCTCTGCACGCAAGTTCAATCATACTCAATCCAGCCCCATATCTAAACGGAGTAGTTGAAAAGGATGCGCTTATAGAAACTTAAAGTGGGCCTTTTCGGACAAGATTTAGACTTCTGGTGGACCCTTTCACGTCCTTTAGTACAAAGGGAAGGGACATTGATTTAGTTAAGAGTTCTGTTTAAACGATGAGAAAGTCTTTCTTAAGCATGATTATTTAATTAAAGAAAATAATTATAAATAAAAAATTCGTAAATTAATTAAAAAATTAGTTGATTGATAACAGTGTTACACCCAAAATTTTCTCCTAAACTAAACTAATTCTTATCCTCTAATAGCAAGTTAGTTTACGGTTTGGTTGGTCCTAAAGCAACTATGAATCTTCCGAACTTGGTTAAAATCCAAAAACCTTGGGAACCCACTATGAGTCTTTATTTAAATATATCACGCGGAGTTTTCAGGCTTCCAGGCAAACTCCAAAGTCCACAGTCAAAAAGCATGGCATCTATATCATGACTATTGGTGCTTGGGAATGTGAAGAAATTTGAATGTAAGACTTGACAGAAAACATGGCCAGACACGTCGCACTCACCTGTTGTTTCATAACCACTGACCTCCATTTGTTCATCATATTTTCACTCAATGTTTTTTAAAAACATTATCTAAAGCATTTAGATAAACACTTACACCCACCCATTTATAATTTTTCGTTAACCCGTTACGGAACAAAAGCTTACAAGTCTAAACCATGAAATCTAAAAGCATTAAAAACACAAGTTACAATCATTCACTATGTGCAACTCTAAATTAGGTTGTATGATAACAGAAATGAACATGATAGGTTATAATGGAGGCTAACACTAGAACTTCATTAGTAATAAGGAAGACGTCTCACGTTAGCCAGCAGAACCTCCGCTACCAAAGCTGACCTGACTGAAATCCTATTGCCGAGAAATTGGGGTCATTGGCATTGATGATTGTTGGCTATAGAAATTACCATCTGAACTTTGAAAACTCTGATATGGATTTGTTGGAGGTGCAGCGAAGGGGGACATGCCCGTCACCGGAGCCCCAACGGCTGGATAGCCAGGTAGGTTGGGCGGTTGTTGGGTCATGTTGTAGCTGAATTGTGCACTAGTCAATGGTCCAGCATTTTGAATGTATGGGGGCATCTGATAGGGAGGCATAGGTGGTAGTGGTGGCATCGGTGGAGGAGATGGAGGCGGGGGAGGTGGCGGGTCATTTGGAGTTAATGGTTGACTTGTAGTCGTTACATTATGTTGAAGAGATTCCAGGGGTGGGAAAGAAGGTACTGGGGGTGGTTGGGGATTCTGAGGCGGCACATGACACTGGTCATTCTCAAGCTTAGGTCTTTTTTCCGAAGGGAAATCACCAGTAGCTTCTTTGTTTGAATTGCCAATCACGCCCTCAGATGCCAGAGAGGAGAGGACGTAAGAGAGCATTTGAGCGGAGGATGTTGAAGCTGTTAGCTTTGCTGCCACTGCAGCGGCTGCAGATTTCCTGGGGTCTTCATCATTGTGGCCAGACTTTTCAGGAAAGGACACCTGCCCAGCATACATTACAGGAGCTGACTGTTCTCTGTCTCCTGGTATAAATCCCGGAGGTGCCATTGAGGTATGAGCTTCCTTTGAGTTCTGCCCGGCCAGTATTTGTGCATGGTTACCATCTAGTATTTGCCGGCAAATATTACCTGCTTGCTCTGACTGGGACTGTGCAGCCTGGTTAACAGCAAACAGAAATGATACACATGTTTAAATTGTTTTTTCTCTTGGCTAGTCAACAAGATATGAACAAAATTCTGAACATGCAACATGTCGAAGCTCTCTACTAGTATGCTAAGAAGCAGAACCCTTCACGAATTCTTGATTGAAGAATGCGCATTTATAGATAATTTGACATCCATGTCTCAGGTAATTCAATTAAATTCATTACGAAACTGAGTGAGTAAATGTGTGCTTGAGTATGCAAGTGTAAAACGGTTAAAATCCACGAAATATCATCTGTAGCAGGGCCAAACCTGAAGCTCATTACGAATTTGAGACAGCTTAGATTCCTGAGAAGAAAAAATATGTCAGTTTTACATGCAGTGGCAATTCACAAACAATATTTGCAACTACAGAAATCTAGCCAATAAACCTGCTCCTGCAGTGCCTCCCTCAAATTAGACACAAGACTTGCTCTGACTGATTCTATCTCTGTTAATTGCTCAATGCAGCCCCTTAATGTATCATGCCGACCCTGCAATTCCTCCATAAATGTAGATCCACGCAATTGTCCTGTTGAGAATGAAGTACGATTTAGAAAAATGAAAGATTCAATACAATATGAACAATTTGACAAATCAAACAATAGAAACAGTCTATATGAGACATCCAAATCCCAGAATGTCAAGTCCAGGCCCAGTCTGCCATATAACTAAAATTTATAATAATGGGTGATCAACAAAATCTTCTAAAGGTAAAATCTCAGCTCAAGAAGCTCCACTATAAACAGACAGAGTAAAGGTCTATTGGCTAATCAATTCTATGCTCCCTAGTCCTGAGTGGCCAACTGTAGAATTTAAGATTTTCTTTCATGGAAAAACTGAAATGGCAATAATGCAAGCCACTCTTCCATCCTGTCAAAATGAAGATCATTTCTCAAATTGTGGATGGTGATATGGGGATCACACAGGTAGTCTCAAGAAAATTTGACTTCCTTCCCGGGTAAACCTATGCAGTGAAAATATGTAAATGTGCAAAATGAACATGCATGCAGATTGTGGGAGATCATGCGAGAAAGCATGTTACAGTTGGTTTCAGCTTTCCTAATTTTCTAGCATTTACAGCTGGTTTCACCTTTCCTAACTTTCTAACTGTAATGCTTGACTAAACCTGTTTATTACGCTAATTAGTTTCCTTTTCTCCTAACAGCAACCATATATAGTCTTAGGACTTGTATCATTAAATATACAATTCTTGTTCAATACAATAAGTTTTTACTCAGATAGATAACAAAAACTACATGCTGCAAGTCTGATAAACTTACAATGAAGGAAAAAAAAATTACAAAATGCATATCTTCTGGTTGTAAATGGATACAAAATGCAGGAAATACCTGAATGGATATCATTACCAATTTCCTTCACTACTTTCTCAATAAAGCTAATGGCATTCCTACATTTGCTCAATATAACATCTTCGTCCATCTGGCCACCACAAACAACTTGATAACCTGAGACAATCTTGTCAACTGTCTTTCCAATAGGCTGATTTTGCTTGAAGGAAAGAAGGTGAGAGATGGCATTAGTCCTCAAATTTTAAACAAAATGAAACATGATATTATCATTCAGTCATACAATATTCAAATTACCAGTTTCATGCCCTGATGCTTCCCATTTCTATTCTGATTGTCCTGGTGCTTTCCAACAATCTCCTCTTTCAGAATTTGTCCCCGAGAACCAAAAACTTTCCTCTCTTCCCATATACCGATCTGCAAGTACAGACCATAGAAATGTAAAGAGCATTAAGAATGCTAATGTCCAAAAAATCACCTTAAGAAATTGACTCTCTAATAGTAAAGTGAATCAGGATCAAACAAATTGACATGGGAGCTATGCAAGCATCCTAAAGAGGTGGTCAAATATGGAAAAGATTATTGCAGTTTTGCTATTAGTTCTTCAAGCAAATTAAGTATAATAGAATGGTACCAAATTACAAGCATGTTACAGAGGTTTCTCTAGGAAGAACGGTGTAGATTTGGAATGTGGCTGACTTATTCCTCTTTTTTCGGGCTACTTTTTGGAATTTATTGGTATTTTGAATTTTAAATAGTGGTTCCCTTTTTACCTTCCTTTCTCTTTTTATGCACCTCTTGTACACCACAATCCAGTTCTTGGTAGCTTTTGGGATAGGATCATCACGCCATCAAAATCAGTATAGTGGCTCTTTTTTATGTTATCTGCCTATTGTAACCATAAAGGGAAATCCCATGAACTTGCCATACATTATTGTCTAAATAAAAAAACCATTCTTAATGACACAATAACTAACTAAAAATCACATCCTCCGCGTAAACTGCCATCTTTGTGGCTCTAGATTTCCTTTAAACAAAGAATCCATCGTTTAAAGCATTAAGTTAATTATCATGAAAGAAACTTAGCACAATAACAGGCTGTAAAATTCATAAGAGAATATACTTTTCAATCAAAAAATTAAGTAATATAAGAAAAGTATACAGTGTTAAGGTGAATATACCAGTCGCAGTGCAGCATTTCTTCCAAACTCATCTCCATGTTCTATTACATCACGAAGAGCATCAGGAAGAACCTTCCAAAATTCACCAACAAAGTCTGAACCTTTTCTCCTACTGTTCTGCAAAATATCATTTGCAAGATATAGAAAAGCCAATCTCTGCTCATGCAGAGCGCAATGAAATTGTCTGTCCCATGTTTCAACAACTTGTTTGGCTTTATTCATATGAAAAATACACCAATGTGACAAAGCTAAATCACGTTAAGGATGCAAGTAAAGTTTTGTCATAAAAACAGCAGATGGAATGACAATATACTTATAGAAAATATATGCGTAAATCAATATTTCCAATGCAACAGCTGATTGTCAACGACTATATTGAAGAAAGAAAAATACATATCAATTAAGAAAGTAGCAGAATATGGGACACACCACAAGACTTCGTTACCAATATATATCTATATATATCAAATTCTCAGGAAAAGGGAAAAAAAAAAAGACCAGAAATCTGATAAAGGCAGAACTTGGGAGAGGACCAAAAAATCAAGCTAAAGTGATAATAAACTAAAGACCCTCAAAAGAGAAGTTAGCAATGTAGCTACAATGTAATAGGCCAAGGAGTAATTGAAGAAATAAATGTTCGTTTGTTATAATCAATCAAACAGTACAGTACAGTACAATCAGAATGAGAAAAGCCATAAAGTTTCCGAAACACATATGAAGACTAAAACCAAAAACATATAGATAAACTATACATAATCCAATGAAGAGGATACTCTCTATGCTTGTCTGTGAGCTGTTGAGCTTTGCAAGCTTATCCACTAAAATCTGAGGATTAAATGTACTGCCCATGGTTCTGATAGGGGGGGTGACCCAACCGATGAAGCACAAGGCAGATGTTTGAAGTGAAGAAACCCTGAAAAATAAGACAAACACAAGGAATAAAAAATAACTAACATTTGAAAGATAAGTATGTATGACTCTGTCAATAAATAAAGTTTCCTCATTCAATGTGCAAGTGAAATATCATCAGTTGTTCCTGAACCTCAACCAAGAATTATCTGAAGATCTACATTTATCAGTCGTCTGAAACCTTGCAATGAATTTGTAAGCAATATCCTATGCTCATATTACTAAAAAAGTATGAAGCTTACAGGAGATAAAACAATAATTATGTTGAGTTTCAAGCCTCCAACCACTGGCCAGACTTTGCAACTCCACAACCAATGATTGAACTTGTAAGAATTAGGACAAAAAAACAGAAAAAATTCATATGAACAACTTAGAGTTAAGATTGATGGAAGTTAAACAATCTAAAGTTAGTTAGAGATGAAGTTTTCAAAAAGGGGGAAAAAAAATCAACCGTACAACAATCAATAACTAATAAAGGCAATATCTACCATTGCCTTTGTTGCCCTTGCCTGAGTTGGAGACTAGCCCTACCCATTATAGAATGTACATAACATCTCAGGACATATAACGCCATAACTTCACTGTAATAAGTCAATAACTAAGAATGTTTACACCAGAGAATGGCCTCCATTAAAATACATGAATTTACAACATAATTAAGAAATAAAGAATTTCAAGGTTTCAAAAGTCAACAATTACCAGACCAAAAATGATATGCTCACTGTACCTGCTTACGTAACGGATTTCATCAGAGTTTGTGACATTTATATAAATGCCAAAAGTGCAAGAAACACTAAAGTAGGCGCTGGTTACGGGGTCATGATGCCATATATATGCTATGATAAAGCATTTGTCATCCAAAAATTGAAATGGCAATATATACTCCATCATCAAAACTAAGTGAAATGAACTCACTGAACTACATTAGTCATCAAAGTAACACTCTTTTTAACTATTCAAGGTCCCTAAATGATTTCTTAAGCAAACATAGTTGTTGAAAACAAATCCAACACATGCTAAGCCAACAGTTCAAGACTTTATAACAAATGAATTCACAACTAAGGCCTAAGAGGATGATAAACTGCTACTTAGTGTAAAAGTTGAAGAATATAATCAATACGAAGGATTTGGCTATTAGTGTGTTTGTAATAAAAGTTTTCTTGGATGAGAAAATGACGTGTTGATTGCTAAAATTCTTTCAATTAAACACTCGTCAGCAAAAAGTGCATTCAGTGAGCAGTAACCACAGAAGAGTGTGAATATGACACACGGCAGACTAGATACAAACTGAATACAGATGTGGTCATTAAAACAACAAGCAATAATAGAAATAACGGAAAAATACGTCCAGTTGGCCAATGTTCAGGGAATCAAAGGAAAATCCAAGAACACAACTGTTTGAGAAGGCAATCTCTTTCTTTACAGATCACATGTTAATCCCACTAATTATTCAAAGCTTCTCTATTCCGTGCTCTTTAATTCGGATAAAATCACATTCTACCAGTTGTATTCATACATAGGACCCAAATTCCTGAAGGCTTATTCACATAATCATCATCGTTATAAGATAATAATACAATTATAACCAAAACAAACATAAAACACTAGAATTCTTTATGCTCCAATTGCCAACAAACATAACAGTCTTAAAACACATACAACTACTGCATATGCAAGTCAAATACTAGTCTTATACAAACAAAATATAGAATCAATGAATTACCAATTAAACATCATAAAAAAGATTACGTATTCAAAAAGTAACCGAGTAAGTTGAGAATAATAAAATTAAAGTAAAGCTTGAAATTAGTAATTTTAAAAAAAAATTATCAATTAAGATAAGTTGGAGAATAAACCTGAAGAAAAATAATGCGGGTGAGTCTCGTGAGAATTAACGGCCTGTAGGAACGAGAAGCTCAAATTCTGTAACCATGGAGAGGGAATTAGGGATTTGTCGGGAGCGTTTTAAGGAATAGTGTTGTGCTTGTTATGAGGAGGTAAGAACCGTACAAATCGTAATTGTAAGTGTCGGACCCTGAAACAGAAGTCTCTCTCGTCTTTTTATCTGAGAAGAGAGAAACAAAGAGAGAAGAGGTTCAGAGTCGTTCGAACGGGCTCTGGTTTTTCTGAGTTTGGGGTTAGCTTCTGGTTGTCGTCTTGGATTTCAGTACGGTGCTGACAGCGTGAGAAAATTTTCAGTTTTACAAAATTACCCTTCTTGTAACGGATTTCGTCATGAATGACACGTTCTGCTCAGGCGGACAAGAGAATCTATCTACTGGTGGAAAAGCAAGATCGCGAAACGACAATGTCCCTGCAAGGGAAAAAAATTATGTTTGTATTCTTTTTGGATATTTTCACACACCTCCCATCATATTTATAAAAATAACATATAGACAATTCTTTTGAAAAAATTAACAAAAACCTCCTCTCAACACTGAGAATGTTAATATGACCTTTAGTTGAGTAACTATATAGTTCAAGAAAAATGATTAAAATTTTTTTATAGTAAATGGTGATTTCATCCATACCATATGTTGTGATTTATTTATTTTAATTCTATTTAAACAAAATAAATGAATTCAATTTACCACATAAAAAATGGTAATTTCTTTCTTTTTATGTTCACTCTTTTACTTATATATAATTATAATAGAGTTTTTTGTACAACCTAAGTGTTATAGTCGAGCGCTTGCTATTAATCTAAAAAACTACTATATTAGGTAATATTGCATACTTTTTTTAATAAATTTAATATTAATTTATATTTTATTTAATATAAAACATGACATAAAACTAAAAGAATGCGGCTAATACAGAGAGAACTTAATTAATATGAACTATGGACCATCTTTGGAAATTTTATTTTCAGCATAGTTAGAAAGCAAAAGATTTTGTCCCAAAGTGTTTGTTTATTTTGCACTAATAAGCAATTGGTATATTGTGCTGCCCAAACGCTAAACAAAACCACCAGCTTACAATTAGAATCATGTTGTCTATTACATACCGTAAACTGCAAGAACAAGCAAAAAATACATGAAACAAAATTAATCAAAGAGGGTATGCTACGTCCCCCTTTATCAACTTCGATATTCTCAGTCCAATAATAAATCGTAAGAGGCCAAGGCAATGGGTGTTGAGAAGCCCAATTCCTTCTACATGCAATGACCCAAAAGCACGCAGCCTTTGCATCGCCATAGCGACATGGCCTGAATTGCACTGATCGGGCTCCTCTAAAAACAACTGGTTTCACCACCTTTCCTTTTCTTCTTCTTCTTCTACTGCTTTTACCACAACGTTTATGCATGCATTGCATGGCGAATTATTTTATGGTTTTCTCTTTCCATCAAATAATTCATCGACGTAAGTCTCGATATCTTCAGGCTGGAATTTGATGTACTTTTCTGTTTGCCTTCCAGGATCCAGATACTGTGAAAACCTCGCGACGAACGATCTGTAAGCTGGAATAACAACAGCTGATATGGAAACCCGAAGCTCCGACTGAAGCTGATCGTCGCTCACCACCCAGGAGCTCTGAGTCCTGTGAATTTCGTCGAACATTGCGTTGAAGCTCTTGAACTTCTCTTTCAGCGCTGGTTTCATCACTTTTCCATTCACCATCAACCCTTCCAGTCCTAAACAACCCAGAAGTCTGCCCCACGTCTCTCTCTGATAATTCTTGTGGTAGTTCCTAAGATCGGACGACTTCTTGCGGCACCACGTGTCACCCATCGCATCATGGATCTCCGATGACCCTTTGATCTTCTGCAAGATGTAGCGTCCATTGTTCATCATGAATATGCTGCTCAATGGTACGTCCCTGTATAGCTTCGATTTCGCCTCCAAATTGTGGTCCAACAAGTCCATTACTCTCATCAATTGCTCAGCAAAAGGAGAATGATGAATTTTGTTATTGTCGTTGCGATTATCATGATTCTGTTCGTCGCCTTCATATTCCTGTTTGCCTGACGAATCATTGCTTTCAATTTTCCAATGCTCTCTGAAAACTTGTTCTAACGTGCGATTATACTCGCAAGCATACTTCAAATAATTCATTGTGTAGCGCGTCAAAGGATGAACGGCACCCCCTGGCACCGGAGTCTTCCCCGTATCAGATTTGATTGAATTTTCAAGATCACAAAACATGCAAATCGCAGCCTCTCCAAGCCGGATTTTAGCCATTGTCGTTTCTGTCTTCAGCTCATTGGCACATTGATCGGGAAACAAAGCGTCTAAAGTAGGAATACTATCACATAAAGCTTCATACATATCGAGAACCTTGAACAACTTCTCAGCGGAGCGCTTTGTCATCGCCAAAGCTTCCGCAAAATTCAGCAATTGAATCATGACACCACGAATAATGTAGCTGAACAGGCCGGTCGCGATCAAGGGATGATCGGCAAATACCGCCTCAGCCACCTTGAGTTCGCCGGGGAAGTACATAGTGGCGCATTGAGTGAAGGTCGTGATCCACGTAGCGATTTCTCGCTCTAACGCTTCCCAATGCATCTTCTGCACATCATCAATGCTGATCTTTTCAAAACCAAGATTGGTCAAGCTCTCATCAAAAGCGTTCCTTCTCGCAATCATATAGACCTCAAGGCATTCAGATTCGTACCCTGCAGATATCATTTCCTTCGCCATTTTATTCAAACCGGACAAGACTTCCGGAGAGAATCCTGGAGTGTTGGTGGAATCATCAGGGCATTCGGATTCCGTTTTTGGATCAGTGTCTTGCTTTCCTTTTGCGTCTTTTGTGTCAGCTTTTGGATCTAGATCAAGGATATCTTGATCAAGAATCAATCTGAATTCATCCTCCAAGTAAGACATTGCACGCTGTTGAACGCCGCCAATGCGATTGATCAAAACACCGTAAGTTTGATCCGAACAATTTTCCGGTTGTTTCGATTCACCAATCAATTTTGCTAGATTTGTAACCCGATCGACATATTTTAAAAATAATGCATCTTCTTCCGGACCCCGATACAGTTTCAGTTTCCCATCAAGCGTGTGATCATGTTTGGGGATTTTCTCATCAAAAAGATCTAAGAATCTCCAAACAACCACAGGGATATCTAACAAGGCTGTAGTTTGTTCATCATCCTTCTTCGTGGACAAAGCTGTGATAAACTTATCAATTTCTTCAGAAGCAGTTTCAAGGGTATAATGAATCTCAGGAAGAGGAGTTTCTTCGACTTCTTTGACCTCGCCACCCTTCTCTTCTTTGATCTCTGTCTCGATTTCATTTGCCTTCGTCTCTTCAGCCTTTGGCGTGTCTGTTTTAACATCTTCAATAGCACTATTGGGAGTCTCAGACACCGGCAAGGAAGCGCCAGCAGCGTCAGGATTGGCGTCTTCGCCGTCTTTAGGGTTCTTTTTTTCTTCCTCCATTGTCGTAAGACAGTAATTAATGATTCATACAAGAGAGAGAAGAAGAAGAGGAGAGAAATGGATAAATTAAGATGCGTTTAAGGAGGAGAATTATTTAATTAATAATTAATATAATTGTTTTTTATTTCTCTTGTTAGCACTAGCTTTGCTTTTATCATTCAAGGTATTTCGTTGTTTCATTGTTAATTTTCGTGTTGGTTTGTTTTCTGAGGGTTGAAATGGTCGCCGGGGGTGAAATTGTAAGGACAGAAATTCCCGTAAGGTTATTGGTTGAGAGAGAGTTTGCTATCTGTGTCTGTTTGAACTGTTGACCGTTGACTTTTTTATTTTATTATTAAGTAAGACTGCCATTGTGTTTTGTGCTTAGGACGATCCATCCACAAGTACTTCCCCGCTAAATTTAGGAATTTTGGTAAGTCTCGACAAGGGTGGCAATTTGGGTCACGCTTGTGGCAAGTCTACAGGCACAATCTTATTGAGTTAGCATAGGACAACTAGCAAATCGCAGTGAGATTCTCGAATTAACAAAATAAGTTAATTTTATTTATTAATAATAAATAAAAAAATATTTTTAAATTAATATAATAATTTTTTTAAAATTTTTTTTATTTCATTGATTAAATAATCTTATCATTCAATAATACTGATATTATAAAATTATTTCACTTAATATTTTTTTTGTGCTGTGTTGTATTCGTATTATATTAAAAAAATATAATAGTATACATTTAATAATCGTATTAAAAATAAAAATTTTAATTAAAATTAAACAAAATTATTAAACATGTAAATAAAATTATAATAATATAAATAAAACTAAAAAAAATTTAGAAGATAAAAAAATATAAAATAAATTTATTAATTCATAAATAAATTAATACAGTACGTTATACGATGTTACGTAAATTTGTATATTAAAAATTTTAAATTTAAATTTTATAAAATTATTAATTATATAACATCGTATTATATTATTTATTTTATATTAATTTAAATTTATAAATTTTGTATATTATTTATATATAATTAATGTATTATATCAAAAATTATCATCACAAATAAATGCTTAATAAGAAAATAGGAGTTGTTACAAAAATTTAATCATGCGTTTCGTGCTAAAGTACAATTAGGATCGTAAATATCATATCTTCTTCTCTTATGTTTGACCGAGTCAAATAACAATTCATTGTGACTGAGAATTCGAACGAAGACTTTTACAGTCCTCAATAACACCGCGATTCAATATATACATATAACACCACACTATGCAACAGTATAGTCTATATATAATTTTGTTTATTTAAAAATTAATTTAATATTATAAAAATATAATATAAAATTTATTAATATATTTAATATAAAAAAATTTATAAAAATATAAGTAGAAAGTAATTGACTTCAGTACAGCTGTAATTTAGTAAGAGTAAATAAATAATTGAATAAATAAAAATCCACCGACGAGATCCGGCCTTCAGTAACACTCGCTCAGTTCTGCTTTTGCTTCTCTCACTTTTTGCACGGAAGCAACCAGAAAGATGAAGCACGGTGGATCCAGACGGAAACGGCTCTCCGTTCAATCAATCCTCGTCGTTTTTGTGATTTGTAGTGCTGGTGTAGGTTTGTTGTTGACCATGGCGATGCTCGTACTCAGACAGGTTGATACTCCGAAGTCGGACGTTGATGTTTTCCATCGAAAAGAAAACGTTGTCGGTTACACTCGAGTCTTTGGAGAGACGGAGGCGGAGGCGGAGATGGAAAGGGATACAGAGACAAAGGACGAAACAGGATCGACTGAGACGGAGACGGATATAAAGACAAAGGACAAAACAGGATCGACCTCTAAACACTGCGCCACGGTGGAAGAAATGGGGGAAGATTTCAAGGGCAGTGTTTGGGAAGAAAGCCTTAGAGTTAGAAAACTCATTCAGCGTCACTTCGATTTAAATGGTACTACTAGCTCTGCTATTACTTACTTACTCCGAGTAACGATAATTTCTATGAACCTATTTGTTTCTGCACCGTGAATTCGCTGATGTTGTAGTATGTTTCTTGATGGGAACATGAAAATTGCTTGTTAGCGTATGAGTAGAAATGGTATATCTTTCTTGAAGAACAGTTGTGACGCATGTTGTATACTGTTACAGGGGCTGCAAACATCCGCAATCTTCCTCCGGAGCAATTCTGCAGACATGGATTTGTGTTGGGGAAGGCATCGGAAGCTGGTTTCGGGAATGAAATGTACAAGATCCTAACTGGTGCAGCGCTTAGTGTAATGTTGAATCGGTCCCTAATCATTGGGCAAACCAGGCATATTGGTCCTTTCTCAAGCCTTTCTGTTACCTGTTAAATCAGTGTAATTTTAGTTGTTATTTCTATCATCGGAGAAAGTTAGATTCACCGCTTATCTACATTTTAGTAGTTTGTTTTAAAGGTTATAGTATTTGCTTATACAACAAGAGGCACCAAAAGTGATGTTAACATCTTAACTTCCCATGTACGATCAATTTACCATTATTGAATGTCTTGGCTGGAGGCGAAAAGCTCTATGAGAGCAATCCATTTTAAACTTTTCACCAAAATCCTTAACGGTTTATAAAATTAAGAATATCATATCAATGTTATGGTCTGATGTGTGCTAACACACTCTAGACATTTTCTAATGCTTTTCTTTTTTCCTGATCTTTTCCTCCTTTTATCTACTTTAGGGGTAAATATCCTTTTGGTGATTACATTTCTTATTCCAATGTTTTCTTCACGTTGGAAGAAGTTAAGCATCTCTGGAGACACAATGGTTGTGTAAAGAAGTACGGAAGGCATTTGGTTATGAGGATTGATGATTTTGAGAAGCCAACACAAACAAATGTCCTCTGTAGCAATTGGAGGAAATGGAAGCAACCTATTATATGGTAAAGTGAGAACAACTTTGATATCTATATGTTACTTGTCAATTATTATTACTTCATGGTGAACTGCTAAATGCAGGTTCCAAGGGACAACAGATGCTGTGGCAGCTCAATTTTTCTTGAAGAATGTACACCCTGAAATGAAGATTGCAGCTTATGATTTATTTGGACATCCGGAGTCTCTCCAAGCTCGACCTAATGTGTTTGGTGAGCTCATGAGTCTGCTCATATCTCCTTCAGAGGATGTCAAGGAAGCAGTCAATTGGGTTCTTGGTAAAGCGGTGGATCCTGATATCTCATTGCATATGCGGATGCTTACAAATAGGTATTGACACTAAAGTATTTGTCATTATGCTTAATTATTTGATGATTGAGATTGGTTAAATTAGGTAATCAATAATGTTTTTTCACTTCTGCTTATCTATTGCTTGAATTATATTAGAGTGATGAATATCATCAAGGAAAAGAGTGGAAGAGTTACTAGATGTGTATTTCTAGAAGAATATATGGCTAAATTTGCTTGATAATGGCCTCTAGGCTTCATCCAATGAAATCATCTCGAAATGCCATACTGTATTGACCAGTATATATTCACTATTCTTCTTTAAGAGTGCACTTCAAAGTCCAAGAACTTTTTTTTTATTTATTTTTCTATAGGATTTGACGGTCTAGATTTTGATTTATAAAATTTTATATAAAAGGAGATGCATCATTTTCCATAGGGATGCTATTAAATAAAATTTAGATTCTCAAATTAAATAAAATTACCAAAACCACTTAAATTTACAAAAATCAGAAAAAAATTCCTTTATGCAGCTTATGAAGTGAGTAATGATGCAAAAACGTGTATGATATTCTAGGTCTGTGAGAGCTGTGCAGGCGGCATTAAAGTGCATTAAGAAAGCCGTGGACAATCTTCACAAGGCATCGAGACCGAAGATAGTAGTAGTGTCAGATACCCCCTCTTTTACGAAAAGTATTGAACCAAATATAAGTGAATTTGCTGAGGTAATCAACTTGGTGTGCGAAATCATGTTATGGACAGCAAAGTTATCTCTTGCAGAGATCAGAATTTCTTCTCTGTTTGATTCTAATTCAGTTTAATTTTTCCAGGTTATTCACTTCGATTATAAAATTTTCAGGGGAAATATCTCTCGTGATGTTAACAGATTACCTAGTTTAGAATTCAGGGTGAAGGATTGGGGCCCTGCTCCCAGATGGGTTGCATTTGTGGACTTCTTTCTTGCATCACGTGCAAAACATGCTGTTGTTTCTGGGGCTTTCAGGCGTGTTGGTACTACTTATGCTCAATTAATTGCAGCTCTGGCTGCAGCCAAAAGTCTTGGTACTTCTATGCCTTTCATTCCTGGATATTCTCCGTATTGTTTAATCTATAATTATTGAGTCATTCCTGTTTTGAAATGATGCTAAAAGTACCTAAATGTTCTTTGTTCTTCCAGGAGATAATTCGGCAGATTTAAATTTCTCATTCTTAAGCAGCTTCCAACGTAATTTGTTGAGAGAAGGATTGAGGTTTCAGATTGGCTGGGGGCATATCTGGAACAGATTTGCAGGGCCATTGAGTTGCCATAACCAATCCCATCAATGTGCTTTCACACCACTTCTCCCTCCAGCTTGGTGGGATGGTCTTTGGCAATCCCCCATTCCTCGAGACATCAATAGGTTGGCAGCATTCGGCATCCGCCTCTCTGGTTTCGGTGATGTAGACGAGAATCAGCTTCAGTCTTTTTGCAGTTCTAAGAGAGAGAGTGTGAAAACTGTTTCAATCCTATAGTTGGAGGTGCACTTTCTTCTTGCATTATTTTTTCTTAACAGTAGTGACTACAATTGCGAGCAGAGCATTTACCAATGTGCTCCTGTCAATGAAAAAGCACAGAAAATTAATTACTTCGTGCAAGGACAGAAGCATGCAAAATGAAAAGTGCTTTTTGGGAAGTCCATTTTATATTGTCAAAAATGTATTTTTAATATTTAGAAGTGTATTTTTTGTTTAATTTGATAATATTAGAAGTGGATTTTTCAAAGTGCATCGTTGGAGCTTGATTTAAGTTCGTTATTGTATTTGATTTATTAATTGCATTTTGAAATTTCTGCCCATATTTTTGCTACATCATGTTATCATAGATAACAAGGGTTATATTTAAGAGATGCTATTTTTTTTATGTCATTTTATACATTATTTCTATATAATTAGATTCGTTTTAATTGAATGGTTGATATTATATTTTATATATGTATTAATTATTATTTATTAATTATATATATTAAATTTAATTTTAATTAATCAAAATATATTAATTTAATAATTAAAAAATTAATATAAAAAATTAATAAAATTAAGGATATCTTAGCCCCATAAATGAAGTATGAGATATGGTTAATTATAAATGGACAAACCAAGCCAAGTGCACTTGCTTTATAATTAAGATAGTGTTCAACCAAGGCATTAATTCTCTCTACCAAAAATTCTTTTGTACCTTGCTAACAATCTCTAATTAAAGAAAACAGCCATTGTTGGTAGAAGGGATGGACTTTCTTGGACTAGAGTTCCATGTTTTCAACAAATAGAATTTTTTTCATGTCACCTCTCGTGTTATATGTTAAGAATAACCCTTCAAAAATTATTATTATCGGCATAAAAAAAATTTTAAATAAAATAATTTTATCGTATTAATTATAATAATATAATAAAACAATTTAGTATAAAAAAAATAATATTAATTAGTGACATATTAAAAATAATAATAAAATTACACTAATTAATAACGCTCTATCTCCTCGCTAATTGAATAGGATTATTATTCACCCAAAGTGTAGTGTGAATGTTGCAACTAAAACTCTCTCTTGTTGCTAATGACACTGAATTATTAAAAGTAGTACTAAAAATGGGTTACTAATATTTAAGATATGTTTTTATAATGCTTTAATGATGAATACCAAAAGAGGTTATGATGTACATTAATAATGGCTTTACGAAGATTGGCGTAATGAATCCAAAGGAATGAGAGATGTTGCCTAAAAACAAGTGACGTCGGAATAGAACGTTAACTGCCAAAACAGATGGGAGAATTTGCGGAAAAACGTGTTACGTGTTCTGTGGCGCAATGAAATGTGGATTGAATGTTTTTGTCAAAAGCGTGTGCTAACACAGAAGAAAAACTTGCACATCAATCAATCAATCAATCAACCTCTTCCTTCTTTCTTCCTTGCAATTTGCAAACTTAATCTCCCATCCCATATTAATCTACTTACAAATCCAGAATCCAAATCTTTTTTTGGTTTTTTTTGGTTGTATGCAGTTTATAATTTCTCTAGCAGCGGCAGCATGGATTTCATTGCATTACGGTAGCAAAAACAATCTTGATTTTGGAACAGGGGTTTGATTTTTTTTTTTTTTTAAATGTTTTTGTAAGAAGAAGAAGAAACAGATGGGAGGCAGTCGTTGTCCGTGTTTCGAATGGCGGAAGAAGGGAATAAAACAGAAGAAGAATGTAGGTGTAGACATTAAGAAGCAATCTAAGCCGCCCGAATCTTCTCCTGGTTAGTTTCCTATACACATACAATCATGATTTCTTTGAATGTTCTTTTGAAGCACCTATTGATACGAATTATGTCCTCCAATTATGGTTGTTATGTTCATCGTTTTCGGGTTTGATCCTGGGCAGAATCTTTGATCTTTTTTCTTGCCGGTTTCTTATTGGTTGCTTGGACGATGCAGACTAGTTAACAGGATTATTATGAATTGGGCATTTGATCAATCCTTCGAAGATCCTCAACCTACTGTGTCATGTATTATTTAGATGTTATCAGTATGGTTTATATGTAGAGTTCGCCAAGTTTTTATTACTCTCATGTTGCTGTTTCTTCTGTTGTTGTTTCCCTTTGTCTATTTTACAAAAGCTTTTCTTCAACTCAGCTAAACCTCTTAGCAATATCCTGAAGATTACTTATGTAATGAACTTTTAGATATTTGGTATGATCGGTTAACATCTACTAGCATTGAGCAATAGTTTCCAAACTGCTTCTAGCTCAGTTTTTCTACAAATTCTTAAATCACTGTTTCCTTCCCAGATACGAGCAATGTTTTGGATGACTCAAATTTAATTGAAGGCAACCACATCTAACAGGATTGATATTCTCAACCGGGAAGCTAATAAGAAATGCCACAGAATGTTTTGAAATCATTTTACAAGGTGGAGTCATGAATGATATCATAATGTCCAATTATTAGCAATAGTTGCAGCTATGTAATTTCAGAAACTGATCTACAAATGAATGGATTTCTTTTAAGCTGACCATCATAAATCTAGAATTTTTTTTTGAGTATTTTACGTTCTCTACTGAATTCGAGGCTAGAAACTTCTAACCTTTACTGCTGATACAAATTGGCATCGCATGGTTGAAGGTTTTAAACTGTAATAAATTTAACACTGTGTTTGTTCAATGAACTAGATGTTAATGTTTATGCTACAGAAAAAATGACTGAGGTATCGAGACAGCAAACATCAGCTCCAAAGAACAGTTCCAATGATCCTAACGATAAAAGTAAGATATTCACCTATCAACAGCTTGCAACTGCAACAAAAAATTTCAACGAAATAAACTTCCTCGGACAAGGTGGATTTGGAGCTGTTTACAAAGGTCAATTAGAAAGCACTGGTCAGGTAAGTTTTCCTGGGTGAAAAACTTTACCTCATTCTCTTGCAGAATAATGTTTATGTGTTTCAAATTATTCATTGAATTTACTCAAGACTAGGAAAATCTCATGTTTTTTCCAAGCCTGTGTCCTTAAAGATATGACCACTAACCATTTTAGCTGATCACTGGTTTTAGCAGGTTGTAGCTGTTAAACAACTAGATAAGGCAGGCTTTCAAGGGGAGAAAGAGTTTTTGGTGGAGGTTCTTATGCTTTCTCTCGTGTGTCACCCCAACCTTGTCAAGTTAATTGGTTACTGTGCTGAAGAGGATCATCGTCTTCTTGTCTACGAATACATGCCACTTGGATCCTTGGAAGATCACCTCCTTGGTAATATTTTCAATGTACTTAGTACTTTTTTTATCTGCGGTTCTTAGATGTTCAGAAATCATACCATTTATGCTGTAAACGAAATCAGATATTCAGAAAAAGGAGTTGATTCTGACAACTACATTACTGGTTTTAATTTCTAAAACGAAACTAGTACTTCTTCTCCAAGAGACAAAAGCCAAGCCTGATATTTTCTTTTGGTTTTGGGAAGAAAAGGGTTGGCAGAAAGCATATGAGTTTTGTAGTGTTCATAATTGGGATACAAATAGCATAGATCCCTTTAAGAGTTTGTGTCGAAAGAGATGAAATTGAGGGAAAATTTTGATAAGACCAGTAACTCTTTTTCCCTTTGTCATCTTGCCTCACTCATAAAACAGACCACTATTGCCGGAATATAATTAGAAGTTCCCTTATCCTTTCTTTTCAATTATCAAGCAACACCAGAACTCTGAACCCTTTTATTTGACATCGTGAGATGGGGCACTATTGTGCTTGCAGAAGCCTCCAATATTCAGGCTCACAGTATATTTTCAACTTCTCTTACCTTTGCAAATCATATTTTAGGGGCTATAAGTTGTCATTCACTTTATCTTTCAATACTAATTTCATTGCATATCAACATTCGCCAACAAATTGATCCTCTGTTAATATATCAAGTTGATAGTTGTCTTTAATTCTTGTTCTACACTTCTGGGGGAGAAGAAGTGTATCAATCGATAATTACATTACATCAACTACACTCTGAGCATGTTCCATCCTTTTGATGTCTTTAATTACATAAATTCAAATTTTATTTTTGTGCAGATCCTAGACCTGGTGAGGAGCCCTTGGATTGGAATACAAGGATTAAGATAGCTACTGGTGCAGCAAAAGGATTGGAATATCTGCACCATAAAGCAGATCCTCCTGTTATATATAGGGACTTAAAAGCAGCCAATATATTACTGTGTGAGGGGTTCCACCCAAAACTATCTGACTTTGGACTCGCAAAATTCGGTCCAACTGGTGATAAATCGCATGTTTCCACCAGGGTCATGGGCACCCATGGTTATTGTGCTCCCGAATATGCCACAACTGGAAAGTTGACAATGAAATCTGACATCTTTTGTTTTGGTGTAGTCTTGTTGGAGCTAATTACAGGACGTCCAGCAATGGATGATAGTCAGGGTCATGAAAGAATGCTCGTTGATTGGGTAAGGCACTCTTAAAATTCTTGCTTATCAGCCTGCCAAAACTTCTTTATGTCTTTTTTTTTTTTTGCTTCTCTAGGGAAATTTACATCTTTCGAGCATTTTCCTGCAAAGTCATAAATAGACACGAGGATTGACAGACATGTATTAAGAAACAACCTTTGGTCCCTTCAAAGCTATCCTAAGGAATTGATAACTGCTATTAAGTAAATATGCATCGTAGTGTAGAGATCTCTATGCTCAGTGTTGTGATCATCACATTAACTTGTTGATCTTGTAATCTTACAGTATGCACTTATCTTTTGTATGCATAACTCCAATTTGCAAACTTCATCTTGAAGGATCCCATTTTTGTCAATCAAGCTGTCATATTGAAAGATGAATGGCAGTGTCAGTTCTGTTTATGCTGGTTTTGCTAGTGGCTACATTGATGTTCCCCAAGGTTGTAGATTTTACGCGGACGCGTTTCATCTCCCGAGAACAAATGAAACTGCTCTGTTTACTGAAATTACGGAAGACCATTTTCAACTAACAAGCATTCTGAGGTTAGCTAAATTTATCCATTTGTAGGTACGTCCTAGGTTCAGAGACCGCAAGAATATATCACAGTTAGCAGATCCAGGGTTGAGAGGTCAGTTCTCGGTATCAATGTTAAGAAAGGCTCTAAACGTGGCATTCATGTGCGTCCAGGAGAATCCTAGTTCCCGTCCATCCATCAGTGATGTAGTTCTTGCTCTTGATTACTTGCTGGCTCATCCGTATGACCCAAATGAGGCTAACAAGGGTCATGTCAAGAGGGCTGAAGAGCATAGGTCTCCAGATGAAACAACATGCACATTGTTAGAGAAGGATTTAGAGAGACAGCAAGCTGTTGCAGAGGCGAGATTGTGGGGACAAACTTTAAGAGAGAAAAGACTTGAAAGTGCGCAGATTATTTAGAGGAGTTAAAAGAGGTAACTAAACCATGAAACTGCTTAACCTTTTTCTTTCTACTTTACTGAAATTTATAGAACTAAAAGAGAATTTTCCAATTCAGAAGAGTCAGAACATTTAACTTTACTAATGAAAATGTAGGAGCCTGAGAATCTATGCAGCCCATTCCTTTACCTTGAAAACAGTAATAAGTTGTTTAACCTCATCTATTTGGATCATTTCTCGCAGATAGGAACAGTACTGAAGACATTGCAGTGATACTTAAAACATCTTGAGCATGGTGGAGAAACAAAATGGAATATACAGATTCACCAGATTGCCGTCCCCCACAAGCATAATGGAGAACTAATTAGATTGCCAAAATAAACATTATGATCTCTGAAAACTTCCAAAGCATGGGGTTAGGTCTTCCTTGTACATTATCCCAGAAGTACAATCGATAGGTTTGGAGAATGAGTTCAACTGCCCGTACATTATCTTTCCCAGGATTACATTACTCTGCTTCTAGTGAATTTATGTATTATACAGGAAAATAGAGGTTTAGACATCATCACCATCACCTCTACTAATTGTAACTGAAATACTCCATTACAGTCTTGAAGTATAGCTATAGATGCTGATAACAGGGCGTTGGTAATCCTTTTAAACTGAAATGATCAATCCCGTCATGGAATTGCAGTTTTTGGAATGTAGACATTGCGTTGCATATAATCAGGTATGCCAGAATGCCAGTTGTTACAAGAACTGGTACAATCATGCTGAAAAGTTCTGGCTTTAACTGTTTAAGCTTTGGGTTTGACATTGGCACCGAGTAAAAAAAGCATAAACCAATCAATGTGATGCCGCCAGTTTGGAAATTTTCAAAGGGGAATCCAATGGATATCTTTTTCTGTTCTTTTTAGATAGTAAAGATGGCACTAGCACCAATACCATTCTGATCAACAATCCGTTGTCGTCCAGCGGTTAGGATATCTGGCTTTCACCCAGGAGACCCGGGTTCGATTCCCGGCAACGGAAATTTTTTTATTTGATTCTTCAGACGGAAGGGCATGATTGTAATAAGGTGTGAAAGTGAAGGTGAAATATTAAGACAAGAAAATTAGAGAGCCCATGAATGAGCCAGGCAGTAGTTAGTGGGTGTATAACCACATTCATTCTCCGTTATTAAACCAACCGGTCCATCTCAATGACCGCCCAATCACTTTTCTCCACCTCACTGTAACCCTCCTGTAAAGCACCCAACGAAAAATTAAAAAAAAATCACACATACAACAAAAAGCCATTAGAATCTCTGTTAATTAACCATTAAAGCCAACTCCTCACCCTTCTGCCCTTCATGTCTTGTCGCCGTTTTCGTTCCACTCGCCGGGTTCTGACTCGCGATCTCTCCCTCCTCATTTTCAGCTCATAAGGTCAAGATTTTATTTTTATTGTATTTCATTTCATTTTCCTTTTCTTTGTTATGTTTTTTTAGATTTTATTTGAGCTGAGCTGAGCTAGAGCGAGAGATGTATGTGGTGCCGCCACCTCAGCGATCGGATCCCAGATCTGCGGCCGGGTCCGGCGATTTATTGGTTTATCAGAATTGGAAAGGAAGTAATGTAAGCATTTCTTTCATGTTAATTTTACTTTTATTAAATTAATGTTTCTATTTTTGTTTGCTCGATTTTATTTCTCTTTGCCATTTGCTAGTCCTAATAATCTAATGCTACTGCTCTTGCATATGTACTTATTATTGAACTTCATATGAGTATACAAGTTTGTGGGATGTTAAAGAAAATGAGAAGCGTTTGAGCTGAATTCTGTCTGTGTGAGCTTAAAAGTAAAAATTTTGATATGCCCTTTTGGTTACTTGAGTTTTTCGGTTATAAGAAATATTCAGTGAACTGCGGTGGAGTTTCATCTTATTGTATAGGCGTGCACTCCTAGGAATTGTGGGAAACATGTGTGTGACAGCTAATGGGGAGTAATTTAGAAACACGGCGTTCTTTGGTCTTAACTGGGCAGTTGGCCATCTAATTTGTTCGTTAAGTGGCAGCTTGGATTTCCAAAATTGAATGGACATTTAGTGACTAGGCAGTTTGTGTATGATTGAAGCTTCTAAGGCCTATCTCAAAAGAAATCTTTAATTTATTTTACTTAAATTCATGTTGTATTTTGGTCTGACATTGCCTTGTTTCTCTGGGCATTTGGTTATTGAACTGGGTCAATGGGACTAGTAATTCTCCTGGAATCCTTTTTTTTTTTTTTCAATTCTTAAGAGTGTCCCCTTAAATGACTGAATTCTGCTTAGAATGGCCAAGGCAAATTTTAGTTAATTAATTAATAAATAGATAGAGCAACTCAGTCAAGCCTAGACTCTCATCTTCTGTTTTGGGCATGGTCCTGCCAATGCATTTACCAGTTCTATTTCTGCTGCAGATATTTTTTCTTCAGGGGAGGTTTATATTTGGACCAGATGTAAGATCGCTGGGGTTGACCATATTTCTCATTGTTGCTCCGGTGGCAGTTTTCTGTGTCTTCGTTGCTCGAAAACTGATGGATGATTTTTCTCATCACTGGGGAATATCAATAATGGTTGTTGCAGTTCTATTCACTATTTATGTGAGTTTCTCTGCATTGGCACTACTGTCAAAACTAGGTCAATATATGTGTCAGAAGCATTATACGTGAGTGTATGTCTGTATGTGCACGCAGATGCTTGCATGGATCATTGTTACACATATGTGCTTGTGACATTTTTCCATAATTTTAACTCAGTTTCACTGGACCAGCAACTAGGAGGCCTTCATGGGCATTATGTGAAGATCTGTTACGATTTTTACCACTTGCCTGTAATTTTTGAAGGTGAATTCAATATGAATTTCTTTTATGTTGAACCTTAAGTTCTTACACTTGTTCGATTTGCAGGCTTTACTTTTGCTCCTGCTAACCTCTGGAAGAGATCCTGGTATAATTCCACGCAATGCTCATCCTCCAGAGCCAGAAGGCTTTGATGGGAATTCAGATGTTGGGGCTGGCCAAACTCCACAGTTACGCTTGCCCCGCATAAAGGAAGTAGAGGTTAATGGAATCACAGTGAAGATTAAATATTGTGATACTTGCATGCTTTACAGACCTCCTCGCTGTTCTCACTGTTCAATCTGCAATAACTGTGTGGAACGTTTTGACCACCACTGCCCCTGGGTTGGGCAATGTATTGGTTTGGTAAGTGATCATTTGTTTAGAATTATGCGAATGATATCTAAGAATTTACCTTTATGTATTATTGATTGTACCCTTTCCTTTTTGTTAGGCTGCATATAAGACTAACAGTGGCATGTTTCTTTTGAATTTATGTGTATTTGTCCCAAAGGTGATATTTGGCTTGTAACACTGACTGGGAAATGAAAGGGAGGGAGGTAGGGAATTTACTTCAATTTGTTTTTATACCAGGAGTAGGGGGTTGGGGTGGTTTGGCAAAAAAAAAAAAAAAAAAAAAAGGTAGCATTTCTGAAGGAGATTAGAATTCTACTTGGTATGGGGAGTGTCAATTAGTTTTTGAAAGGGTCGTATGTGCTCATGTTCTTTTAAGAATCGCTTATGAACTACAAGGAATACACTGTGTGTGAACTTCTTTAAGCTTGATCATGTCTTAATTGGTTTTTTAAAGCAAAAGAGTTATAAGAGAAAGAAACATGGCCACACTCGATGACCACAAAGTCTGATGAGTATGTGCTCAAGTGATAACCATTCTTTTACCTGAGAACTAGATTTGATATCTCTGTATTTAGTTCAAGAAATCAAATTCCACTATATAAAAGCAGGCACATTCCTAGCAACAAATTTTTTCATTTCAGATAATTCATAATGCTGGGTATGAGACTGCTGGAGTTGGATCTTTTGAGTTTTTAGATTCATATTCACTGACAAAACTCCTTTGACATATGTACATAAACTAATGAATATTAAATCTGAAACCTACTTCTTTGTATGCAGCGAAATTATCGATTCTTCTTCATGTTTGTGTTCTCGACAACCCTGCTTTGTATATATGTTTTTGCATTTTGCTGGGTCTACATCAGGAGGATCATGGATTCAGAGGAGACAACAATTTGGAAAGCAATGATCAAAACCCCTGCATCAATTGTTCTAATAATTTACACTTTCATATCAATGTGGTTTGTAAGTGGGCTTACAGCCTTTCATTTGTATCTCATCGGTACAAATCAGGTAAAATACTCTGCCTTTCTCTGCTGTTCAATAATCTGTCATTTGCTGTTGTGCAAATTCTTGTATTATTAAAAGTACAACTTATCCATTTTTCTGCCATTCTTTTGTAGACTACTTATGAGAATTTTAGATACCGATATGACCGGCGAGCCAATCCCTACAACAAAGGGGGAGTGGAAAACTTTAAGGAGATATTTTGCTCCAACATTCCTGAATCAAAGAATAATTTCAGGGCAAAGGTGCCAAGAGAACCTGTGTTGCCAACTCGATCATTAGGTGGTGGTTTTATGAGTCCAAATATGGGGAAAGCCATGGATGACATAGAAATGGGTAGGAAAACAGTATGGGGAGATATTGGCCCTGGGGCTGATCTCTCCGAAGGGCAGCTTCCCCACAATGATCGATCAAATGTCAAAGATGGTGAATTAGCTGAGTTGTCCCCAGAGACAAGGACTACAGTAGAGGAAGGGGATCGTGTTGGAATACATCCCAGGAGATCTAGTTGGGGAAGAAAAAGTGGAAGCTGGGACATGTCGCCCGAAATTCTCGCTTTGGCTGCTAGAGTTGGGGAGTCAAACCGTGCAGGTGCGAGTGGTACTAGCGGCAGCAACTTGACAACTGAGAATAGACAGACATAGTGGAGCTGTGACAAGTGACCGTAGGAAGTGGAAGAGGATCTGATTTGGTGGGAAAGCATGCAATACATAGAAATTCAACTTCCACAAATGTCATGTGCAATATGAACTTTGTTTGACAGTGTTTGAAAGTGTTGGGTTTGGGTTTGGGTTTGGCCGTAGTGCTTTCAAGAAAGAATGGTGTGTTCTTGTATGATTGAGCTTCTTTTGGTTCTGATTTTGTATTTGTGGAATTAGTTAGCATCTAATTGTATTGAATTTATGGATTCCACTTGGTGCACCTTTAGATCTCAGCATTTCTCCCGCTCAACATAGGCTGACAATAATTTCAAGGAATGGTGCATAGCCCAAGATCTTAAGTTGATCCCTTTCCGTGACCTAAGCCTGCATTAGTTGTTAAATTTGAAAACCTTGTCTAATTCATCTAATTGAATAGGGTTTGGTTGACTTGTGTAGCAGTCGCCAATTAGTAACATCTTAGGCTGATGAGACAAAAACAAGCTACAACCTGAGTTCTGCCCTGTCCTGAAAGGCACCTAGACTAAATTGTATAGTGAAACTCCAGAAAGTATGATATGTTGGTATACAAAACTAATTAATTGTTAATATCAGATTTGTCCCCCGGTCACAAAAGCCAAAGATTGTATCTTGTTTATGGAGGTGGTCAATCAGGCCGGTGGGTGCCTACGGATGTCGCTCTCATATCACAATGAATGATATTAACCTCCGCAGCGATAAAATTATGGCACAGAGAAGTTCGACCAGAGAGCAGACACGACCGCTCTAGCCTAGCAGCTTAGCCACCACTTTAATGCATCTCGGGCCAACAGTCTTACAACTTTGACTACAGTCTTACAGTTTCATGTCTCCAGTGTAGTATCTCAAACATAGCCAAACATACCCAAAGAGAAAATCCTCAGCGAGCTTCAAGACTTGGCCGCATGTCGAAACAGACTGCCCGGAACCAGAAAAAATGTTCGAAAATTGAAAGATAACAGAGTTGTGGTCTTGAGTGGAGCCAACCCATCTCGACGAGGGAGTGAGCTCACATGGGATTGCCTCATGTGTATGCCAGACCGCAAGTTATGTTTTAATAATCAGAAAGTCAAAGGTATGGAGGCATCTGTCCAGTCAACAACAGATCCTGTACCACAGTCAAGGGTGTGTTATTTTGTGTTAATTAAACCTCAGAGACTGTCATCGTTGTTAGAGTCAGAAAATAGAGGGAGTGTTCTGTAATTTTAGCCTACTGCCTCATAAATACGGGATAAAATGTCATAATTAACCCCCAGACGAGGGCAACATGATTTCTTCGCATTTCATTGTTACAAAACTGCGCTACACTGGGGAAGTATTCAAGTTTAAAACTGTCGTGGAAAGGAGTCCTATTTTATATCGAGGTAGTTGTAAGATCTCCATGGCCAAAACCTTCTAGCATTTCTGACTCCACTGTCTTCTTTTTCTTCTTTACATAAATTCATATCAGATGATTTTGTTTTGAGACAAAACGTTCATGCCAATATAAGAGTGATAAATCAGGTGAAGTAGGTGAGTTTCTTGATATTATCTTAGGCTTCAGTACCATAGTTGAGTTCATTTTTCTTCTCACTCTACTTGGTTGGTATAATCTCCTGACTTTCCTTCATATCTGTATTTTTTTTTTGGATGATTTCTCCATGTCAGATATGTATAAGAATCAACTGCAGGAGCTAGCACAAAGAAGCTGTTTCAATCTTCCTTCTTATGCCTGTATCAGAGAAGGACCTGATCATGCACCAAGATTCAAAGCTTCTGTGAATTTTAATGGTGAGATCTTTGAAAGTCCTAGCTATTGTACTACACTAAGACAAGCTGAGCATGCAGCTGCTGAAGTAGCTCTCAATGACCTCTCCACAAGAGGTCCTTCAAGGTCTCTAACTGCAAGAGTTCTGGTAAGTTTATTATTTTGGTAACAGTTCTCTATTTTATTGGAATTTAGTTGGTTTTCTTCATTCTTTTAAGAGATTCAAGCATGTGATATTCTCTTTGATTTCCGCTGTTATATTATTTTTCTACTCTTTGGTACATGATGAAGGATGAAACTGGAATTTATAAGAATCTTCTTCAAGAAACTGCTCACAGGGCTGGTTTGAATCTCCCTGTATATACTACTGTAAGATCAGGTCCTGGTCATGTCCCAATTTTCACTTGTACTGTGGAGCTTGCTGGTATGAGTTTTACTGGGGAACCAGCCAAGACGAAGAAGCAAGCTGAGAAGAATGCTGCAATTGCAGCTTGGTCTGCCTTGAAAAAAAGTATATTCTGATTTACAATTTTAAGATTGTTTTCATATCTAGGCCTTTGTATTTTAGCATGATCAATAATTCAATTTGTATATCCGTACTTGTGCAGTGCCATTTTTGGATTCATTGACAAATAAAGAAACAGACAATCGTGAAGAACAGGATCAGGCAATTGTAGCGAGGGTTCTCTCAAATTTTAGAGCCAAGGAAGATAACAGAAATTCTAGAAGAAGGGATCAAAACCAAGCAAGAAGAAGACTGCTTAGGAATCACAGAGACAATATCTCTGCATCTTCTTCAACCTCCAGTAACTCTTTGCAATATCAACAATGGAGGTTCCTAGATATGTTGATGGATTCTGCTCTAGATGTTTCTACACAAAAACGAAATAGCTTTGTATCTCTGCTTCCTCCACCTCCACCTAGAGCAACTTCCAAGATCTTACCACCAACTTCACGTTCAGAAAACCACCCAGCACTCTACCCATCAAATAGATCTATTCCAATACACATGAGACCCAACTCACGAGTGAAAATGCAAGAGACTCCTCTGGCCACACTTGAAGAGCATCAAAGGGATGAGGAAGAATGGCTCTGTATGAAACAAGATGTCAGCAAGAAACCTATTGAAAAGGAAGATTCAAGCAGTTCAAATTCAAGTAGCATTGTCTATGGATCAAAGAGTTCATCATACAAGCCATTGTTTCTTCAACCTAATACTAGTAAGCTTAAGACTGCTATGTTTGATAGCACAACCACCCAGATTAGTAATAGGTTTTTTGGGTCTTTAAATCCATCTTCAATTACCCCAACTCCCATCGGGGCAAAATCCATGTACACCGGAGGGTTCAACCCACAAAGGATTGCTCCAGCAGTTCAAATTAGATCAGTGATCCCAGTTTGTGCAGCACCGCCATCACCAATGAGAAACCCATCATCATCATCATCATCATCATCATCATCTAACCCATCATCAATGAAGGAAGCTTCTCCACCAACCATAGTTTTTTCTCCCTGTACTACTCCAATGTCCACACAAACACGAGGAGGAGGGGCAGCAGCAGAGGTCTCATTAGCCAGCTCAATGTTTTTCAACAATCCAACTCAACTGAGTTCTGAGTTCAAAAACTTACAGTTATGAAGCAAGAACAATTATCAGAATCTAATATCAAATCCATAATTGGCATTTCTTGCCAGTTTTATTACTCCATGGACTATCCATTAAATATGTTTTTGGACCTCTTTTAAAAAGCCATGGTTTTTGTCTCATTGGTATGCGCATGCGATGAAATTTTGTAAAAGGTGATAGTTTCTATATCAATTTTTAATCCTTTACATCAATTACTTGACTGCACAGCCTGATAGATGGCGAGAAAGAGCACATTAAATGTGATCTGCGGAGGTGGTTGCAGAGATAAGAGAGAGAGAGAGAAAAAAATGAAGAGGCAGATGAGGGTAGCAATGAAGAAGCAGAAGGAAAAGACAATTGCAGCGATAAACGCAAGCAATTAAGTAACTTTCTCAGCAAATATTTAATGGTCTTGTCTTCCCCATTAATGACTCCTTGCATCTCTTCATCGCCTTCCTCTCTCTCATTTATTGTTATCGTCTGTGTCTCTCTCCCTCTCTCCTTTCAATTAATTATCCTTTTCCTCAACTTGTTTTGTCCATTCACCATTCACTGCATCTCTGTCAACTTCTGTATAACATAAATATAATGTAATTGCGTTGCGTTTCATTGCACATAGACAAAATCAGCTGTGAACAATTTCTTAAATAAATAATTTGAATATAAAGTAGCCGTTAAACTTAAGGGTATTTCAGGCAGTCGGGGTATAAAATTAGGATGGTAGACTGTATTGAGTCTCGTTATTACAACGTTGGCTTTTGGGCAATGGATTAGTTGACAAACACTAGGCTTGAATCGTATCCATCCATGACGGAAATTTTAGCTAATTCGGAGGCTGTGATGGCCTGCAGCTCATAGATCTTCTTTCTGAGATTGATACGGAGGATATCCTAACCTAATATTTGGTCTTGACATTATATCAAAATGGGGTATGTTTGCGTGGTAACATGACCCAAAAAATACAGGGCCCAGTGCCAGTGATAAGTTCAATCAATTGATAACGTGTCAGAGTCTTGCACTGGTGAGAAATTATTATTGCCGAAGAAACCAGTTGGGCTTTTTGTAAAGCTGTGACCAATATGATCCATATAGAATGATTGTCTCCTGGAAATAAAATTGGAGATAACGTAATATGCTCCAGATGCTCTCTCCTCGGCCTTTTCTTTTATGTTATATTAGCTTCACTTAGCTTAATGTTCGGACAGGAAAGCCGCCATCCGGTTGCTAATCTTCAGAACTCACCTTATTCAACACCCAAAATTATTCCTACTGCTTAAAAGAAAAAGGCCAATCCATACCCACCGCACCTTCAGAGAACCGTCGGTAGAGTCCCATAAATCATTACCCGGCCTTAATGGTGTAGAGGCACTTTTCTGCTTAAAACTCTCTTTTTCAACGTAACTGCGCTACAAACGTGATTAGCCACTAGCGACAATAATTCCAACCCTGTATTGCATATTTCAATTAAACCAACCCCAACTATTATAGATACTAAATCATGCTTCCATGGACATATTTTTTGTTCCTATCAAACATAACCTACCCCAGGCAATTACATCCCTATTTGCCAACCACGTTTGGGGCAAGTTAGTGGAACTATCTATCTGGCCACACAACATGTACACTCACTGCTAACCAATACTTCCTATCCATTGCCTTGCTCGTGCACCCGTTCTTACCCTTTGCTTGACTCGGACAAAATCCTTTTCAAGATTATCCTGTCCAACCCTTCGATCACACCTGTCATCCATTCATATTTGATAAAATTCACGTAGACGCACCGTCACATACCCCGACTCTTGCCCTTCAAGCACGCTCTGGGTCAACTCTGCTTTCCTCCCACGTGGCTGATTCTAACAGATATTCGGTGGATATTCGTCCGTTGTTCGAGAAATTCTTAATATTCTACGACACATTGTCCAGCTTGTCCAGAGAAAAAGCGTGTAAACAAACGCTCGATCACGTAACAGATTTTGATTGAAATGAATCTACTGGGAGCGTGTTTTTCACTCTGCTGTCTTGGCGAGTTGACGTTTCCGTGCTAGAATTTTAATATTTATTATTATTATTATTATTATTTTTATCGCAAATCATCTAGAAACAGGGAGGCGCACTGTGGTTGTTAACTTCTTCTTTAACGGTGACCGGCTGACAGAAAATCACTTTCCGTCAATCTCCTTTTTTTTTTAATCAATTATGTTCCTGTGTAATATTCTTTATACATGTGGTCGAATACACAGAATAATAAGAATTGCTTTTTAGCTTTTATAATTAAATAAATTTAAAAATAAAAATTACACTAATATTTCTTTAATAAAAAATTTAAAAATATTTATATGTAAAATATTATTTTATAAATTTTAATTAAACAATTAAATTTTAAATTTAATGTAAAAAAAATAAAATTATTAGTTAGGAATAGAGCAAACTTTAGTTTAACGGAATAAATGCAACCGAAAAAAGAGATTAAACAAGGAATATCCGAAGCATATAACATTGTGAAGAGAATATTCGACCGGAGATCCCGTCCCGTTTGCTATCCTTCACTAAAATCCATAATAAATAAACCCACCCAAACACCTCCTCCACAACAATCCACAAAATACCCGTTATATCCCTTTCTCGCTCTCTCTCTCTCTCTCTCGCTCTCGCTCGGACCAAAAAAAAATTATGGCTCTCAAAGCCGTTCATGTCTCCGACGTCCCGTCTCTCGACCAGGTCCCCGAAAGCCCGTCCCTCACTCTCTGCTCCACGCGCTTCTCCGCAGGTAACACGCCGTGATGCATTTTCGTTATGTTTCATCTGATACATTCACCGTCTGATGGTCGGAATTTTTGGATCTTTGACGTGGTTTTGAGTTTTCTTGGTTTGGATTTATACGTGTAGGTGTAGAGTTGAGCAAGGCGGCGTCGTTTAAGTTACCCAAGTTCTTGGTGGTAGGACACAGAGGGCATGGAATGAATGTGATGCAGTCTTCTGATAAGAGAATGAGAGCCATTAAAGAGAACTCCATCGTGTCGTTCAATACTGCTGCTAAACATCCGATTGATTTCATTGAATTTGACGTTCAGGTGCGTCTTCATTTACATGATTTGATTACGTATTTTCTACCGGATTCTCTTGTCTTTTTTCTTTCCGGGTCCGGCGCGATAACCGCCATTTTTGGATCCCTAACTGGATAGAGTCCTCTTGTTTTAGTGTTAGTTTCACTGCAACGTGATAGCACGATGTTTTGTCCATTCGTTGTACGGTCGCCACGTACGACAAACCTTGTCCTTATTTGCTTCCCCAAAAGAAGGGGGGCGGTGGGGCCTGTGCCACGTCGACAAAATTTTTCCATTTTATTTTCGGTTTGTTTTCCTCAGTGGGAAGGTTAATAGTTAATACTGATGGTGTTCACAAAATTGTTGGAATTTTTGAATTGAGGATCAAAGTTACAGCGAAATTAATGAAACAAATGTTATTTTTGTAGGTGACAAAGGATGACTGCCCAGTCATTTTCCATGACAACTTCATCATCTCTGAAGATAATGTAAGTTCCCCCAATCTTGTCTTTCGATCACTCAAATTTATGCTATTTTTAAACTGCTCTAAGCTGAACAGTTTCCTTTAATGATTCAGGGAACTATTTTCGAGAAGAGAGTAACAGAACTATGCTTGTCGGAATTCCTCTGCTATGGACCCCAGAAAGAACCTGGGAAAAAGGGAAAATCTTTGTTCAGGAAAAAAGATGGGAAAATTGTGAACTGGAACGTCGAAACTGATGATTCACTCTGTACACTACGGGAAGCATTTCAACTAGTAGAGCCCACTTTGGGCTTCAATATTGAGTTAAAATTCGATGATCATATCGTCTACAAGCAAGATTATCTCATCCGAGTTCTTGAAACCATTCTGAAGGTGGTATTTGAGTGTGCTGAACACAGACCCATTATTTTCTCAACTTTCCAACCAGATGCGGCTCTGCTTGTTAGGAAACTGCAGAGCAAATACCCTGTCTTCTTTTTGACAAATGGAGGGACGGAAACTTTCTATGATGCGAGAAGAAATTCATTGGAGGAAGCTATAAAGGTTTGCTTGGAGGGAGGTCTACACGGGATTGTTTCAGAGGTAAAAGGAATCTTCAGAAATCCAGGGGCTGTGACCAAAATTAAAGACTCCAAGCTTTCCCTTCTCACGTATGGCAAATTAAAGTAAGATTTTCATTTTCCGATACCCTCTGTTTGATTTGATCCCAAACTTCTTCTTGCACAGCAAATTTACCAAACTGAGCTGATATTGACTGTGTATATTATGTTGTGTTGCAGTAATGTGTCCGAGGCTGTGTACATGCAACATTTGATGGGTATTGACGGTGTAATAGTGGATTTAGTTCAAGAGATTACGGAGGCAGTATCTGATATGATAAAGCCAGGAAAGGTGGAAGAAGAGGAAAGTTTGAATGGAGGGAATGAAAATATTGAGGGGAAAACAAAACCACAGTTCTCACAGAAGGAGCTTAGCTTTCTTTTGAAGCTTATTCCAGAATTGATACAGCATTAAACGTACCTGCAACAGCCTTATTCTCTCTTCTTTCAGTTTCGTAATTTTTGCCCCTTTTATTGCCGATTTTGCGGAAGCTGTCTGCCATTGACATTATTGTTGTACAGAGATCTAGTGTTTTCTATCATTAAAGTATAATCCAATAAGAATATACTTGTCTTTTTTTATTTTTCCAATTTCTATATCTTACCAACCATATTAATTTCTGGCTCGATTCGATGCGTTTTGGATCCATGCGTAAAGAGCACCTAAACATCGCTTGAGAGAGGATTTACGAAGGAGAAACAAGCTCTTCATTGAGCACCATCCAAAGGAAAAGACACACCCAGCAACTTGGATAGACGACAGGCCGTAGCCTGCGGCATAGGTTTTAAGAGGGAGTGGGCCAAACGGCAATAGCAGTGGATTGGATGGGCTGAATTAGTTAAAAGTCTATGGCTCTGTTGGGTCGACATGGAGAAAATATCGTTGACGGATTTTTGTTTTTGAGCCTCAACTAGCTTGCTGGGTGTTGTTATTTCCAAAACTTCCAACAAATTATAGACCTTGCTCACAATTTTGTTCCCTCTCTCCCAGCTTCTTTCCTTTCGATTTCTTCTGTTTATATTCCCCCAGAGACTGACACGCGACAAAATTTTTGAGGCCACATTGATCTTAGCACAGGTATTTGAACAAATCTAAAGGTTCATGTTATGCTAGTTAGGAAACTCATGCGTGGATAGAGAAAGAAGGGGATTGCTTTTGTCTAGGGATACAAAAGAGTTGGGCTGCTTTGGGACCGACCCATAAATATGATTCGATTTGAGTATGTGATGAATTTAGGTTGGGTTAGGCAGTAAAAGCCCATTAGAAGTCTCCACCAAGAGATATATATATATATATATATAATATTATAAATTTATATTTTATAAATAAATATTAAATAATTTATATAAATATTTTATTCGTTTAATTTATTTATATATTAAATAATTTTTATTTTTATTTTAAATTTATTAAAAATTATAATATTAATTAAATAATTTTTAAAAATTAAAAAAAAAACTTATTTAGACAAATAAATCAACCCAGGCCCAAACTTTTGTGGATGAACCTTATAAATTATATAGCCTTTTTTTTTTTTTTTTTAATGTGAACTCAATTTGAATCGATTCACAAACTTGTATAAATTCATTTTTACTGTTTAGGTGCTTTCCGTAGCCCACATTTATAAAATACCCTTTCGGCTGTTGCAAAGGGCCAGTTAATTTTTAATCATACTCGAATCTCATTGGAAGAATCAATACCCTTGTCAGAAGAAGAAAATGATGTGCTTAATTAGGCTTAGGAATCTAAGTTCATGGTCTCTTCCATGAGTACACCACTCAAGCAAAGGTAAATGCTCCCTACAATACCATTCTTTCTTTCTCAATTCGAATACATTCTTATACAAACATGAATTCATTGTCAATCTATCCTAACGTCTGGATCAATAATACAGGTTGTCATCCTTTTCATTTTCAAGCCAACCTAGAATATAATACAGGAAATGAGATGAAAGCATCGCAGCGATTAGAGATAATATTAATTTATAGCACATTAGAGATAACCGAAGGAATTGACAGCCTAGAAATTAGCAGAAAACCAAAATCGACCATGGCCTTCCATTCTAACGAATCCCGACGACCAATTTAGTCATAAAATGTCCAAATCTTTTGTTTTCACGCATGTAGAGGAAAGAGAGGTGCTTTGTTCAGAAGTTTCAAACTCCTTGTGTTAATTAAGATAGACGCGGAGATAAATGTACACAGGAATGGTGTTTTAATTCTATCTAGGTCCATCATTTTCGTGGTTGACTCGTAAACGAAATGGGAATTGTGTTTGTGTGTGTATTTCTCCAAGCTTGCTTGTCGTTTTTAAATGAGAAATTGTGGTTCTTGAACGTGGACCTATGCTATATGGAGCTTCTGGTTAGTCTACGAGAGACTGTAACTTTGCCCAACTTGGAAGTTTTGGCTTGGTTTCTAGCTCAAGTGCACATGCATTGTACGCGTGGACAAAGTTATTACCCTATAAGCATAAGAAGGACAGTAATAGATTGTCCCTGAACTCTGTGATGTATGCAATATTGACATTTGGGACATCAGATTCAGTTCAAGAGATGAAGTAACTGAGGCGTGTAGATTAGAATGATTTGGATTTCGGACACGATTGACTGATCTTTCAAAAAGGCCGTCTCAAATCCTTAGGATTATCAAACGTGACACACATGCGGGACACTGCACACGAGCGCGTGCTTCTTGACCGAAAACAGCGAGGTTTCACGGCCTTTCTAATTTCTACACGTTTGTGAAACGATCCGTCAAAATAAAGCAATTCCAATGTCAAGACAGAATGGGAATTGTATCCATTTGTCTTTGGAATTTCTTCGCTCTATATATAAAGTACATTGCCTTTCCTCTGTCCTTAGCCCATCAGAGGCCACAAGTAATCTTCTCTTTGGCCTTTCTTTCCCTTCGGTTTCTCTACTTCCTTCTCTTTTATATATATACTTGTTGCACAACATCATCTACATACCAACATGGATTTCTTTGCTTTTGCTTTAATTTAGTTCAACCTCCGTCAAGTTGAGACAAACAGAAAAGGTTTTGCAAAATTTGGGAGAGGGAATAGTATCGAACATGGAGAAACAAAACTTTTTTGTGAATGGTGGGTTCAAGTTGCCTATTGGGTATAGATTCCGTCCCACAGATGAAGAGCTTGTTGTTTATTACTTGAAGAGAAAGGCGTTTGGTTTGCCATTGCCTGCTTCGATTATTCCTGAGTTTGATGTGTTCCAGACTGATCCTTGGAGCTTGCCAGGTTAGCTTGCAAATGCATTTCTTTACTTCAGTTTTATATAATCAGTACTATCTGGTGCTTTCGTGTCTTTCTTAAGAAAAATAAATCATATGCGAACAAGAAAGGAACTGAATGTCATAGCTTTGCTTGATCACATTGTTTGCAATAAGGTTATATAGTTTCTTCTCCACCGTAATTGAGGAACGAGTCTAAGGTATTATGTATTTGGGTTTAGGTGATTTGAAGGAACAGAAGAGGTATTTCTTTAGCAATAGATATGGATATGCTAATGACAGCAAATTCAAAATAGCTGCTGGTTCCGGTTACTGGAAACCTACTGGCAAAGACAGACAGATTCTGGCTTCTGGGAGTAACCAAGCTGTTGGACTAAGGAAAACTTTGATCTTCTGTCAAGGCAAGCCAGCCCACAAGACCGAAACTCAATGGGTAATGCATGAATATCACCCCGTTGGCACTGCAACAAACCCCAACTCAACCCAGCTGGTACGAAATGAATCTGTTCATATTTTATGGTACCCAGACGCAAATGAATATTACTTTCTTCTAGTCTAACAATGGTTTTGTCATGTGGATTCATGTGTATGAGCAGATATCTAAGATGGAAATAGGCGATTGGGCTGTTTATCGTTTATTTCAAAGGAAGAGAAAGCCTAAAAAGCATAGAGCTGTTTCCAATCAGAATACTGGGGCAACCAACAGGCCAAGTTCAATTGATTTTACTATTGAAGCTAAGTCTGATTTATTGGGTCCTCCTCAGCCTTCTTCACCGAGTTCAAGTGAAATCACAGCCGGTGACATCTCTTCTATTACTGTGTTAGATCAGGAAGAAACCAGCAGTGCTTACATATCTTCATATTCTTGTATTAGAAAGCACTGAATCCGGAACTGATAGACACTTGTATGAGATGTGTATTGATTTCGATGTTGCGCAGCAAATGATAATTAATAACTGTTTGAAAAACTTGAGAAATTGTGTATTGCAAGCAAATCTACACACTTTCAATATGTAATCATAATAGTGCTGCTTTGATTCTTTACATGCTTTAAATTTTACTAAGTTAAAGAACAATTATAGTGACAGGAAAAAAGGTAGCACTAGTGTTTATTCATCAAAGAGGTGGCCCTGATTATTGCTCAGTATCTAAGCTTTTATTATCATAAAGGCAAATAAATTTTATGATCAAAAGGTGATCCAAAGTAGATATATATGTGAGCAAAAGAAGGGTATCCAATGAAAGAAGCAATTAAGTTCAGTATTTACCTAATCATCACTGTATAAAAAGGAGATACCCACCCTTAAATTTTAATACTAATAGCACTACCAAACGAACACGAACACACAGATCATGTTTTCGAATGGCATATCTGCACATGGGGTTCGATTCTTGTCCTTATTTCTATATAGGAGAACTCAATACCCTCCATAGAAAATGCTTTCCATTAACGAATCTGCATGACTTTCGTGACAATTTTTAAAAATTATTTAAAACAATTAAAAAGGAAAGAGATTCGCTTCTCTTTTGTTGTGTTTCGATTACAGTAGTTGCATTGTTCAAAGTAATATATTAAATCCATCTATCAATACAATATAATTAATATCCTAAAGAATGGTGTTGGGAAAAGGAACAAAACACAGTGATGCTTGGATAATGCAACCAGCTCTCTCACGGTGTTACGAGAATTATATTCTTTGTGTCAGCCATTAGAACCAAAGAATACAAACATCCATGTTTATTTTATCATTCCATTCTTCTCCCACCTCAAACACCAAATCCATAAATTAATTAAAAAGATTGAAAAAGAGGAAAAGATCAAAGCATTCTTCACAAAAAGCTTGATAGAAAGACGAAAATGGCATTGGCAGAGAGAAGGAAGAGAAGAAGTAGGAGACTGACAGCTACAATCATTTTATAGATAGTGGAATCAATCAGAGAAACTTGTATTATTATCAGATGAGATAATCAAAAGCATGCAATCAGAATTCTTTGTGGGATCCATTGTAACTCGAGTCAAATACATCTCACATGTGTGCCACATGTAATGTGTAAAGAGAGGACGGCAAGCATTCATACCATTTGCTTAAATTAACTACAAATTTGTATGCCTTTAAGCAATGAGCCTTTGCTACTTCCTATGCAAGTTGTGTTGTTGATTGATTGACAAGTTAACGACCTTCTAAAACTGGGAACATGTATAACTGTACAGTTTGCAATAATCTTTTGCTTGCCGCACTAGACTATCTAATTTTCACACGACGTGTTCCTGTAAGTAGGAGTGGCTGACATTTAGAACTAGGCCACAGTTTGATTCATGGAACTGTGCGTAAATAGTTAAAAGCAAAAGAGATCGATCTGCTTTTGCATTGCCATTGCAGTTTGTTAGTGAAAAACCTTTATGACATTTATCCCTGCATTTACAGTCTAATCTAAAAAGGCTAACATCATTTGTCAAACCAACCACCGATTTGTCCGATGACAGAGGTGGGTACAAGACTGCGTGCCGACCATGTATAATTTCTTGTACAAGTGGTTCCGATTTGCACGTCTTCGACATCACCTATATACGACAAAAGCCAAAAGAGATAACATTGGCTTTGCTTTGCATTTGCAGAGCGTAGATTTCTGACTTTTATACATAACTGGCTCAAATTTTGATAATATAATAATGTGAATATATGTATTCATACGGTCTCAGTCATTGTGGTAGCCCCCATGCATATGTCACCGCCATTTCTAATTAATCTCTTAATAATTACAGGCCCAAATGGCTTTTGAAAAATTTCTTTTCAGGTGATAGAAGGGTTGTTGGTACTTCTAATTGTTGGGCTTGGATCACAATTACGATGCAAAATGATTGGGCGACTTCATGCTGGGCAAGCCCTCTTTGTCTCTTAATTGTACACAAGTTAATAACGTACAGATATTAGAAGATCTTCGAAGCTATCATGCATGGGATGACCCATTTTTATAAATTAAAGTTCATCAATTTTCTATAGAACGTGACTCCGCGACATTACACGCGTAGAGCAGAACTATGGGCCACCTCATGGCTCATAGATTTTGTGTTTAATTTTCTATAATACAAAAGAAATTTCTATTTGAATCTAATTTCATGGACAAGAGAGTCAATTGAAAATGGATGGTTCTTAACGACTTTAAACTGTTAACAAGTTGAAACCTAACACCTTTCTGGTTTTATCAAAACTCATCCCGTGATCCTCGTTTTGTCCATCGTTCTTTTTTTTTTTTTTTTTTCGAAAATGTTTAACGGCATACGACTGGACAGAGATAAACCTACAGATTTAATTCTGCCGATCCATTACTTAATGATGCTAAATATTCTCTAATTTGCCGTACTTTTGATTTTCCCTTTCTCGTCTCTCCTCCTCCATGGGTTGTGGCATTTCGAAGTTCGACCCAGAAGAGGCAGGGGGGCGGCCTGCTCCACCATTCAAACGCCTACCCAAACGTAATGTTACTGCTAATGTTGTTGTTTCGGAAAAGCTTATTGAAAATACCATTAAAGACGAAGAAGCTGATCATTTTGTAACTCGCCAAGGCCGCAAAAGTGTTTCTTCGTCGCCTGTTGCGGCTAAGGGCAACGGTTGTGTGGGTTCTGATCAAGACATTCACGGATTGAATGGACAGCGAAGATTTGGAAAATTAGATGATGATTGTCGGGTGTCTACTGCAAAAGCAATGACGGGCGAAGATAATGAAGCAGGTAATCATGAAGGAGGAGAAGAATCTTTTCATGAGGATGATTACATGTTTTGTCGTGGATCGCCCAGTTTCAGGGAATACTGTGTCGACTGTGGCTCAAGCGAAGGTCAGAACGAAGGTGAGTTTTTGCTTTCTACGTCTAGGTTACGAACCCTACTTTGTTTTTCTCTACCATAACCAAAACATTACAGGGTAAAGAGATCATGTGTTTTAATTACTTTGGTGCTAATTTAGCAAACAAGAGTGATTCCAACGAGCTTATTCATGAATTTTCGAATTTATTTTGGTCGTATTAGATTCAATCGAATAGTCAGTTATTGATTTCTTTGTCCACTGTATTTGATTCTTTGAAGGAATTCAAGAGCATTTTGCTTTTGTTTTTCAGGCAGCAATAATGCAGAAGAGGAGAACGATTCACCGGGAGAGAGACCTTCAAATTGCGAAAAGGCATGCGCAGAAACACAAGAGAGATCTTTAAACAGTGAAAAGGTACATCCAGCATCACAAGAGAGATCAAAAAGTAGTGCAGGAACGAAGAAGAAGAGCTCAAGAAAAGGGTTTAGGAATGCCATACACAGACCAGCTGGATGGATCGGCAAAAGCAAGAAATGAGAAATCTATTCAGAAAACGTACGTGGCCTGCATACTATACTGTCCTATACAATACAAAATTAATTAAAGAGACAGAAGGGCGATCGATATCTCGTGTAGTTGATGTTATCTTTCCCCTCGTTCTCTCTCGTGTAAATATAGTTACTATTTATTTCTGTTAATCTTTGAAAAGGGTATACAATACATCAGCCAATTTGACCATAGAAAATTAGAAAGACCAAATCACATCGACACAGTACTCTCACTCATCGTACGACAGAAGTTATCAAAGTTTTCCTGGAGGAAGAAATTTCCCCGGTTACCGCGTGTTGTCTGGAACCTGATGTGTGAACACTAGAAAGCCTAATACTAGCAGAGGCGGCTGCTTTTGAAAATGGAATCAGAAATGGGGCTGAAACTCTAATCATCCATTCTTTTGCTGATCCCTTAGGCTTGAAGAAACACGTCTTCTTGACCATTCAAAGTCTTCATTCAAACAACAATATCTATGATATCACCGTATTATTACTTTATCTTCATCCTTCTCTCTTGTAATTCTCTCCTCGGACTGTGGATGGGAGCCCCTTTCCATTATTATGGGCGAATTTCAACTCCTCAGGGAATCAAATCAAAGGAATGGACTGGAAAAAAAAAAAGAAGGATCGTAGATATGTATATTTAATTGAATGCAATCGTGTGTTGTGTACATCTTCAATTCCCATGCTTTAGGGGGAACAAGAATTCTACCTGTAATTAATTGATTATCTTTAATATAGATTAATTAGTCTTACCTACTTGTGATTTCCAAGACTAATTTCACCCAACTCTCTTATCCCTTCTCATTTTATTTTCCCATTTTTCCACCACGAGATAGGTCTAGATTAAAGATTTTGATTCATTCTTACAACAAACGAAGTAAATTTCTCCCTTGTAGGAAAATGACATAATTCAACTCTTTATATTAATACACACAAACTTTCAATATATATATATATATATATATATATACACACGATATTTTTTTATAATAACAATTTTGATTCACACTTTTTTATAACAACAGTTTTGATTCTTGTGACTCGAAATAAATTTTAAAACGTAATTTTTATTCTATTTAACATCAATATATACTTACGATACTTTTTTTTATAAGAATGGTTTTGATTTTTAGTACTCAAACCAAGTTTAAATTGTAAGTTTTATTAAATTTAATATTAAAATAAAAATAAATAATAATATATAACTGTTATTAAAAAATTTAAGATTTTTAATTAGAATTATTGTTGTTTTCTTAGTTTAATTTAGCAAGTTTTATCTAATTAAAAGTTAGATAGCAATTCAATATATGTTTTAATAAATTTATTTTTTATTTTTGATGCCGAATTAAAATATATTTTAAATTATATTACGTGGATGCATATGGTGTAAGTTTTAATTTTCCGTAGCCCTTGCTCAATTTCAATTGGATGAAACGGAAGGGCGGAAAAGGTATTTCGTACGTGACGAGACCTGACCCACCCGCCACCAATGGTCAAAGTTTGAGATAGTTTCCGTTTCTATAACTACTTCTTTCCTTGTCAGCAATCTTTGACTTTGACTGCTTCGATGCTATAATTACAACTGTTAGCCTGTAACCATAACAATCTCATTCCTACCTGTCTTTTTCTTATTGCCACGTCATATTCCTTTATTTAAAAAATGAACAAAAATATCCCTGCAAATGAATTTTTATTTATTTATTATTGTTAACTGTGGTTAATGAGTTTTGAACTCTCCATTCTCTCTCCATTAAATTGCGCTTTCCTTTTTTGATATTCGTTTGAATTGGACGTATTACTCTTCCCGTTGATCGGTTTAAAGTCGTTGTCTAGCCAAACAAGGCACAAGTGAGCTCCTTTTCTCTTTAACGTCGAGATTTTAGAACTCAGAATCAAAGTAAGAAGGAAAAACAGCAGGCAACTTTTCTGCACCTGTTTCGCTGACAGTGTTAGGGTTTCGGGAGAAATGAAGTCTTCGCTCTCTAAATTGCGAAGATTTTCACTTCACAAAAGCAATACCAAGGACAAAGTTGAGTTTCTACCTTCCGCCGCTCAGGTTGATGTGCTCGAGCAAGCTGCTCAGGTATCGATTTTTGATACACAGATTTCCTAATTTTTAAAATTATTTTAGTGCCTTGACATCAGGATTTTGGTTTAGTTGAATATTACAAATCTCAGTAGCAATCTAAAATTCACGTAATGAGTTTTAAGAATTTTATTTTGGTTCCTTTTGATGTATAGGACGTGCGAGATATGCGAAATTGCTATGATAGCTTACTCGCTGCTGCTGCTGCGACGGCAAACAGTGCTTATGGTACTTAATTTTAACTATTGCTTAATTTTGGGTTTGCAATTGTTAATTGCTTTTATTAATTTTAATTTTTATTTATATCTTTTTGCTTTTTAAATTACGTGATTTGGTGTAGTAATAATAATTGTAGACTTTCCCAATGTGGATTTGCAGTTCTCTTTTACTAGGCCACAGTAAGATACAGTGAGTTTTTTTTTTTTTAAAAAAAATTTATACTTGCCAAAATGTAAGTTAGATATGAACCTATTTAAGGACATTCCATGATCTGGTACACGTTTAATTCACTTTGTTTAAGCAGTTGAAATCTCTCTATGCAGAAGCTATAGATTTTGCTAAAAGGTACCATACGTGGCTTACTTTTCATTGTAATACAATTGCTGAAATACCTATGTGGAAACTGTTTGTGCACAGCATCTTTTAAGTATTGTATGGATTTTTTTTTTAAAATCAATTTTACAATGTTATGACATATAAGTCCTCAATCTGACACTATTGTTGCTTTTAGAATTCTCAGAGTCACTGCAGGAAATGGGTTCTTGTCTCATGGAGAAAACTTCATTACACCATGATGAAGAAAGTAGTAAGTGGATCAAAGTTTTGTTTGAGTATCATGTTGCTATAACAATTATTTGTGACAAATGTTAGATGTTTGGGTGTTCTCTTTAAGATGTAGGATGGGGGCTTTTGCTGGCCGACATAGTTATAGGAATATTATATCTTTTACATATCTGAGAAGCTAAGCCATTAAATCTTCAATTGATTTTATGATTTGCAATTCATTTTGTGCCGAGTTATAAGAAGAAATTTGTTAGCTTAGTCTTGATTTTTACTCAACTTCTTAGGGTTTCATTCTGGAAAATAAAGTTACAGACTGATAGTGTGAAATTCTCAAGACGTCTGGTGTAGTAATCTACTGTTAATTTTATTTTCATCCAATAAACAAAGTGGTTGTCAAATGTTCTTTTGTCCTTCTCTTTATCAAGTAACAGCCTTCTGGATGGACAATTTCTTAGAATGATGATTACTAGATACTTGTTAGGAAAATTTAGTGATGCTGTGGGCCTTCCAGTCTTTCTTGTCTGAATTTGAGATATTTTAACTTATGTAAAGCTGTTGAGATGACCTAGATTTTATATGTTTATTTGTTGTGTTATTTGCAGGAAGAGTTCTGTTAATGCTGGGTAAAGTGCAGTTTGAACTTCAAAAGCTTGTTGATAGCTATGTGAGTGCTTCTTGTCATGCTGTGGAGCATGAACTGTAGCTTACCTTTTCATATATTTTTCAAAAATGTGTCCAACGTGGTGTTCACCTTTGTCATTTTGTACTTCAGCGCTCGCATATATTCTTGACAATCACAAACCCATCAGAATCTCTTCTCAATGAACTTCGGACAGTTGAGGTTTGTTCCTGTCGATTCTGTATTCTTAGCTTATATCTTGGATCTTTTTAAATTTTTCTTGTACTCAGGTGCTGGCAACCTATTATTGTTTTAAGCTTTTTAAACTAATTCAAATGTGTACAATGCCTCAGTAGAACATGCAGAGACTATGTGCTGCCATGTTTCTCTTTCCATCACTATCCTGAAATACCATGCAGGCATTAATTGGGTTGATACTTGTTCAGGAGACCAAGCAAGTGTCCCCAGTTTTCCTTTGTTTATTAGAGCAGAGAAGGAACTTTCAAACTGTACTGTTTTGCATGCATGCATAAACTTCTAATGTGCTCTAGAATGAGGGGAATAGTAGTGCTATAATATACTTCTGCTGAACTTCTGTAATGATTTTATCTTGGTCCTTGAAACTTTTTTGGCGCACACAGTCATATTTAATTGGTGGGATTTTCTGGCTCCATAAGAAGCCTTGATATGATGATCACTTGGTCATGTGTTTGTGTGAATATTAGATGTAGAATTTATTTATTAGTTAAGAAGAATGGATTTCAGTAAGTCAGTGAACATTCCACTCCCTCTCCTCTTGTTTGCAACCTATTTGCCTGGCCTTAGAAGGTTTCCCTCTTTGTACACCACCCATTAGCATTTAATAACAGTAATATATTGTTATTAAAGCTTTGGATTTTGAATTCTGCTCAGTGACATCTGTTGTGGTGGTTGGTGCAGGATATGAAGCGACAATGCGATGAAAAAAGGTCTGCCCTTGTTATTCTTTGGACTTATTTTTGTTTTGTTGCAGTGATTTTCTTCTGAATTTAATATGTGATCTCCAGAAATGTGTATGAATACATGATGGCTCAACTAAAAGAAAAAGGAAGGTCAAAAAGTGGAAAAGGTGAAAGTTTTACTTTGCAGCAACTGCAAGCTGCCCAGGATGAATATGATCATGAGGCAACCCTATGCGTTTTCCGACTGAAGTCTCTCAAACAAGGACAGTACCGAAGTCTTCTAACTCAGGCAGCTCGTCACCATGCAGCTCAGGTTTTCTTCATATCTTTCTAACAGATTCAATTGCCTAGACCATTTTTCTAAGCTGGATCTTAATTTGTTTTCTTGGTTTTTACTTTCTTTATGTGTTGAATGCAGTTGAATTTTTTTAGGAAGGGACTTAAATCACTTGATGCAGTTGACACCCATGTTAAGCTGATTGCAGAAAGACAACATATTGATTACCAATTCTCGGGACTTGAAGATATTGGTGGGGAAGATGGTGAGGATAGCTATGATGCCAATGCAGAGGGGGAACTGAGTTTTGACTACAGAGATAATAAGCAGGGGCTTGATGTGGTTTCTACCTCAAGGAATTCAATGGAGGTAAGAATCTGTTGTCATTGGGAATTTATTTTGTCCATATGGTAAATGATGGTGCTGGGCTTGTTTTCTTGTCTGTGATGAAGTTCTCCAATACATTGTCATGTTTTGGTGAATGCTTAATTTATCAATTTGTGCCAAGCTGTTACAGTTTTCATAATATTTCATAATTCATTACAAATTTGATTTCTACTTGTGAAATTTTGTCTTTTAGCTTGCTGGCTGTCCAATTTAAGCATGGGTCACGCTGAAGCAGGATGTGATCCCTGCCCGCTCAAGCAATCTATTGAGCACGTTATTTTGATTTACACTTGTTTTCTTTAATTGTTATATTTTATACACATACTTATGAGATAGTTGTTTATACTGCAGGTAGATGAAGTTGGTGTTTCATTTCCCCAAGCTTCATTAGTGGAAAATGCAGAGGTGGGATTGTCAAACCATTATAGTTAGTAGATTTGACACTGACGATTATGAATGTACTTAACCTAGAAATGTGATGTAGCTTTCTGCAGGGACAGATGCAAACTGTGTTATGAAATTCTTGCCCATAATTGGGTTTACTTTTAAGTTATTTGGTGTAACATCGGACTAATAGCCATTTTACAGTTGTCAAATCGTTGTATTCATAGAAGATTCTGTATTTGAGGTCATCGCTTTAAACATTTGAGATAATTTCTGGATCTTGGAACTGCAGGTAAACTGGGAAAAATACCCAGGAGATCACCAGGCATCAGGTAGAGGGAGAGGAAGTAGCTTTTCAGCCCCAATATTTGCAGAAAAGAAGATTGATCCAGCTGAAAAAATAAGACAAATGCAGCAAGCATCCGCACGGAAGTCATACTCGTATGTGCTGCCCACGCCTATTGATGCAATGGTCCCAACCTCCTCAAGAATAAGCACTTCTGTTCCCCGTGCAAGACCAAGTAACCCCAGTGGGCGCACTTACAATTTGTCGTATTCTTCTCCCTTGGAGCGGAAGAAAGAAGACAGAGATCATGGTGACGGTCACTTTTCTGAGCTCTCTGTATTGCAAGTGCAGTCAATTCCCAACGAGGGCAACAGTAATAATGCCTCTGCTGGACTGCCCCCTCCTCTGGCTGAGGGGCTTGCTCATACGCAGCTTGATATCTTTAATGCCTCAGATACCAAGAAAATCAAAAGACAAACATTCTCTGGGCCATTGACTGGTAAGCCATCTTCAACAAAGCCTATTTTATCTCCCAGTGGTCCCATCACCTCTACCGAACTTCCCCAATTAGATTCTGGATTACTTTCTCAGGCACTGCTTCCTCAGCCTAAAACATCTCCAAGAGTATCCCCTAGTGCTTCACCACCTCTTGTTTCTTCTCCTAGAATAAGTGAGCTTCATGAGCTTCCTAGGCCCCCAGGTGGCATTGTTGCCAAGCCAGCAAAATCGCATGGTTTGGTTGGTCATTCGGCTCCGTTGATGTTTAGAAATCAAGAGCATACCACAACAAATAAAACTCCTTCAGTAGCATCCAATACAGCCTCCCCGCTGCCTATTCCACCATTAATTGTCCCTCGAAGTTTCTCCATTCCCTCAAGTAGCCAGAGAGCAATGGCATTACACGTTTCTAAGCTTTTGGAGTCTCCCAAAGTTGCAGAAAAGGCTGAAGTTGTCTCTTCTCCTCCGCTGACGCCTATTTCCCTCGCCAACGCGAAGTCATCGGTTGTTTCTGATGTAGCCTCTCAGTCTGGGCAAATCAGTGGCGATTGAGATACCACATTCATTGTTTGCAGCATTAAATTGCTTGTGCATATATTTGACAGTTGCTGGATATTGGAAGATTTTGTCATCTTGTATACTTCCATCCTGATTCTTTATCCCTAAATTGTTAATTTAGAAAAGAAGGAAAGGATTGAGAAATAGTTATGAATATCTTGCTGCCCGCGAGTTTGCCTTGCACACTATTGAAGTCGTGCATGATACGAACACTGCTGTGAAAGCTAGCTCAAGTTTGAAACTCGGATTCCCATCAAACCGGTCAATCCTAGCCCAGCCCAAAATACTGAGCTAAATGATTAAGCCCGGCCCAAATACTGAGCAAAATCTAAAATGGAAGTACATAATTGACCCGGTGCAGTCTTGCAGAACCAGCGAGCATGAACTAGATTACAAAGTAGAAAACCGATAGCTAAACCAGCACGTCCATGGAGATTACAGCATCTACAGCTATGACCATCCAATCGTTTCCTGGCCCCAAGCTCCTTCAATTCGACCACTCTTCGCCTCACTTTCATGCTCCAATTCGAACTTCACTTGGATTTCCCGTCATTTCTCGTGCTGCATTTCGAAAACCTCTTATCACGACGTGCTCTCTCGCTGATGACGCTACTTTCAGTGAGTTCCTTCCATTCTTTGATATATGTTTTCTTTCTGTATCTTCTTTTAGCTGTTAGTTTAGTTCGAGTTTTTCATCTATCTATGCCGTGTTTGATAATATGTTATCTAGAATAATCCGGGGCATTGGGTTTGTTTTGCGTTGACTAATATAATTATTTTGTGTGATTTAACGTGAACAATCATGAAGCTGTATTAATCCTTACAGTAAATTGGGTCCTTTTAAGTTACGATTGAAGAGAAGCGAAGTAAATAGATCGTAAGAAGTTAATTTCAAACTCATCGAAGCTCCCTAATTTGAATATTGAGTATCAGTATACTCTATCAATTTTATGATGGTAGAAGTTAGATAGTTTCTTTGATTCAAATGTTTAGTGGGTATCTTTTTTAATAATTAAAAATAAAGAAAGATAATAGTTCTTTTAATTCTCTCTAAAAACGTGTTTTAGATGAACACTTGTCAAGTGTTTATGACTTTCTGTGCACTTACTCAACTAACTGGAATTTGAAACCTTATCCTTACTCGTTCTTTTGTTTTCTCATTTCTCTCAATGTAAACAAAGTATTACAGGTTATTGGTTAATATATAAACTCGTAAGTCATGTATTTATTCCTTTGCTATGATTGTTTGCTTGTAAGGTATGGCGACAAAGGTTGCTGTGGAGGATCAGTCTCTTGCAGTAAAGGTGAGAAACCCACGTTCTATGACAGTGAGAGAGGGCATAAGAAACATATTCATTTCTTTTTCTATTCCTTTAAATGTTTATTATTTTATTTACTTATTTTATCTGAGAGTCTTAATATTTGTTTGTGTCTGGTGCAATTCATCTTCAATGACCAAGAGGTGAAAAATATTTTTGGCTAGTTGATTTCTTTGGGGTTTGAATCACTTATTTTAACTGGTCAGTTTTGATTCAGAAGAAAGCAGCTGATATATCACCTGAACTGAAAGGAACTTCCATATTTCTTGTCGGTAAGCATCTGTGATTGCCATGATATCACTAGGATGAATCTTCGAGTGATCCCGATGTTTATACTGACACGTATGCCCTGATTTATTTGATCTAAAGGGATGAACAATTCAATTAAAACCAACTTGGGGAAGCTTCTAGCAGATGTGTTGCGATATTATTACTTTGATAGGTATCTGTGAGTTTTTGTCATATAGAAGGACATCCCATTGCTATATGATAGCTGAGCTTACTATTTTTGTCACTTATTATACAGTGATAGTTTGGTATTTGAAGCTGCTGGTGGTGAATCTGCAGCCAAAGTTTTAAGGGACAATGATGAGAAGGGCTATCGGGAAGCTGAGGTGATTGTTTTAGGCTTGCCTGGTATTACTATGCTGCTTTTTGTATGCTAGCCAGGTATTCATAGGTTAGGATTGGCCAGTTAGCTGCATATAAAACTTTATTGTTCGCTGAAGCCACCTGAAGCTTTTTTGTAGAAATTGGTTAATGATTTAGATAATAAGGTGGCTTATATTTTTCATGACCTGTTGCTGCAGACTGAAGTATTGAAGCAGTTATCCTCTATGGGTCGACTAGTAGTTTGTGCAGGAAATGGTGCAGTTCAGAGTTCAACTAATCTGTATGAGATTGCAGTAATTGTTGAACTAGCTGCCAGCAATTCCTTGTTTAAATTATCTGTTGTAGATTTGAATGCTCCGTACTATCTGAGTTGCTCTTATACACATACAGGGCCCTTTTAAGACATGGAATATCAATATGGATTGATGTGCCCCTAGACATGATGGCAAGGGCGGATCAGAGTGAACTTCCTGCATCAGAGGTATCAAATTCTTGATCTTATTTAATATGTTATCTTGTACTTGATCACTTATCAAGCTCTCCAAAAAATCCTCTTGATTTTTGCAATTCATAGCATTGTGGTTATTGAGTGAGTACCAGTTCTAACTTAAGATAATCAGGTGTTGCCACAGCTATCTGCTTTATATAAAGCAATGAGAGACGGATACGCCACAGCTGATGCAACTATTTCTCTGCAAAGTATATCCTCGTGATTTTTCTTCTTTCTTACGTAACAAATTGTATTATCTTGTTTGTTCTAACAGCTTCCTCTTCTCAACAGAGGTTGCCAGCCAATTGGGTTATGATGACTTGGGTGCTGTAACGACAGAAGACATGACTATGGAGGTGATGGAAATTACGTCGCGAGCATTTCCAACTCAAACCCAAAGTTTATCAATATACTAACATGGTATAGTTCCATTTCATTTGGTAATACTTTCAGGTTCTGAAGGAGATAGAAAGACTTACAAGAGTAAAGAAGATGATGGCAGAGGCAGCAAAACCTTTTTAGCTGACAAAATGTGATTTCAACCCTTGTGCAAATTTGAGTAGTATTTCATCATAAAAATTTTTGTCATTACAGGTTGTGATGCATCTCTGCTAAAGTTGAATGTCTGAATACCATATTATTGATCTGTCTATAAACTAACCCTATGCCTCGTTTCTGTTTGTTGAAAAAGGAAGATTATTCCATACTCCTACCATCACAGCAAATTGTAGCCTGTATACATATTATTAATTGGAGTCTAAACCAAACCTTGCCTCCCTCTGAATACCAGTTGGCCTTAATTAATGCTTTAATCTTATTTAATTTGTGAAGTAATCACTGATCACATTAACATGGGTTGGATTCTACATAATCCCAAATTAAGAAATACAAATGCGTAGGCTAACATCAGTATTGAAATCGCCTTGAAGCTTACTAAAATTTTAATATAGACATGTTTTTTCCTTTGAAAATTATCAAATTGGTTATTAATGATTATAATAAAAGATGTATAATATGTGCATGACTATGACATATCATTTTGTGAATTATAATTGAACTGTTAACAGAGGATGTACTGTTGGGTATTATGGTTCAAACTCTGTAAAATTAGTCAACAGTTTTGGTAGCCAATTAAATTATATTATTTTGAGATTGATTATTATTTTTAAAAGAGTAAATTAAATTTAAAAAATTTAATAAAACAGTATTATCACCCTAATATAATTAATGTTGTGTGATTATTTAATTAATAAAATAAAAAAAGTTGATTTATTAATAAATAAACAAAAAATTATGTTATTTATTATTAATAAATAAAATTATTTTAATTAAATATTTTTATTATATTAATTATACTTAGCCGAACTATTAAAACTCTCTCAAATTAGTAGTCTCGTTAGATAACTGAATCTCACGTAATATTAATTCAATAAACAATTACATAAGACCCAAGGAAGGAGAGGCAGCACTGTTTACAGCATGGGGAAAAAGCAAAGCTTGTATTATTATTTATATAAAGAAGCACGCACCATCACCAAGCCTAACAAAATCTTCCACACCTTCATCCACCACCTTCTTCTTCTTCTTCTTTCTTCTTTACCATTATCACCCACTTTTTTTTTTAATTTATTTTTCTTTAAAAATTACAAAAAATAATTTTCAGCTTATTTAGATTGTAATTTCTCTTTGATCTGAGGATTGTAATTTAGATGGGAAGATCATTAGAATGACTTTTCTACTATCACTGGATTCTGTCATCACAACCTGTTATTGGTGCGTCCCCCCTTTTTTTTTTTTTTTTAATATAATTGTCTTCTTGTTTCAAGTTATGTTTGCCTTAAAGCAACGGAAGAAAGGAAAAGAAAAGAAAATTAAAACTAATACTGTTTGCTTGTGTAAGATGATTATATAAATGGTTGTGTGGTGTTTATGTGCCGTACAAGCTAACACTTTATCCTTTCCTCCTTGCTGTGTATAATTGTCGATGCACTCCTTTATGTTTTAAAACAATTCTGGATTTTTTTTTCTTTTTCCATTTTTCTGGGCTTGGATAATTATTTGGGCTATATTTGTTTTTGAGGTAATTTGCACTCTGGGCTCGGAAATTTGCTTAATATTGGCGAATTCATCCGTAGAGCTTGGAGAGTTTGCTTGGTTTTCTTTGGCAGTTGATCTTTTTTATTTAATTTGTTTTTTTTTTAATTTCATGTGGTTTATAACTTCTTGTCTTGTATAACAACTCGCTTCGATTCAAGATATTAATAGGATATATTCCGTTCGATTCTTTGATTTTGTAGTTTTAGTCCGATCAATTTTAAGTGCAATGTGGGGGGCAACAAAATGTGATGATAGAATCATTCCTGTTTAGAGGCTTAGACAATTAATCATGCATTTTTTTCGATCTAAATTTTGTTTCAGGTGCTCGCTTTGATTGTTGGGGGCAACAATGAATTGCACGAACATCGTTGCTTGCTGGTATAGAGGTCAGAAAATTTGTGCTAGTCGTTATTGCTGGATAGTTAGTAGGAGATTGGCTTTCAGTAGGCAGTCTTGTAAAGAAGTAGTACTTGAAATGTGGATTCCTTTGGTGGATACATGGTGCTGACTTTGATTGTTAATTAGGGAATTGTATTTGATGGAGTTGCTTCTTTTACAATTGTTGTGGTGATAATGGTACACGTTGGAATTTTTATTTCTTTAGTAGTGCATAAGGCCAGGAAGCTCATATTTTTTATGCACTTTAGACAGAGAGAATAGGTTGTTGAACAGAGAAAATGAGCTGAAAATAGTGAATTAGATGAAAGCAGAAAGTAATTATAAACCAAAGGAGAAGAAAAGGAGAGAGTGAAGCATATTAACTTAAATTTCAGCAATGGGTTTGCTGCAAGCGTCCTCAGGTGATAGTGCTAAGGAAATAGCAGTAACATCGTTGGGCTCATTTTTGCAAAGCCCCCTGCTACTGGTTGGTGTGAGTACCTGTGATTTGGATGGAACGCATGGAGGAACTATGCGCCAAAAAGTTGTTAAGGATACCCCATGCTCCTCTGTTGGAGAATTCCAGAGGAAAGCATCCTTGTAAATTTCCAAGTTTTCTGATGGATCATTTAGATCTGGAGGGTCAACTGATGTTCTTTCCAGTGTACATGGATTTAAGATTGGTTCTGCAGATAAAGTTGGTTTGTTAACTTCTAAAAGTGGATGGCATGCTCAGAATCCTGTTTCTAGGATTGTGGGTTTTGAACCACATGGAACAAGTTCTCAAAGTAAGGAGCTTGAGGGTGTTTCTGCTGATCATAACCATTTGTCTTCTGTTGACGACGTGACAGTTAATGGAACTGAGTCTGGCGGGTCATTAGCCAGAAAAAGATTGTTGTCACCTCTAAAGAGTATGCTTTTTCCTGACCAGTTTAATGGAGATCCTCTGGACGTTGGCTTCACTAATTCTCAAATGTATTCCCTTGATGGGACTAATAGTTCTAGTGTTCCAATGTCTCAAGATCATAAGAAAGTGAATGTTGGAAGCAAAATCAATTTTACCACATCATCCTGGTCCTTATCCAGTTGCTTGGAACGGAAGAATGTGCCATATGATAAAAGTAGAACTGCATCCATTGTTTTCAGTGATGGCCCTTTGCTGGAAATGAATGACATGGACCCTCACAATAATTTTTTGCATACACCTGGACATGAATCAAGTAAGGTAAGATCCCGTAGCGCAGTAATACTTATGTCCCAACAAAAGGAAATCTTGCCTTGTCGTTCCTTGTCACCACTTGGTCCAAAATTTTCTGAAAGAATAGACAATGTGCAAGGGTACAGGAAGGTTAAGAAAGAAAACTGCTGTTCAAAATTAAAGAATTTGGAAGAATCTATTGACAATTCCGATTCTGGCATTATCTTTGCCCCTGAGGAAGCTGAGTTTTGTATTGGAAGCAGATCATTTGAAGATGTTTGCAAAGACTCTCGTTCAACTTTTCTGGAAAGCACAGCTGGCATAAGTTGGCCTTCGTGTCAAGAGTCATCCCCCACATCTCAATGCTTTATGTTCGTTAGAAGTTTGAGTGCACTTTCAGTAAGAAGGTCCTTGGTTGGTTCATTCGAGGAGTCCCTGTTGTCTGGACGGTTCATTTCTAGAAAATCCAGTCGGGTTAGTGGTTCTGTTTTCTTATGGGTGATCGTGTCCTTTGATTATTGTCTGAAGCATTGGTAGTTATTCTTCACCAATATCTGATGGAATTTTACTGCTTGTTTTTGACATCAATGTGTGTAGAGAATTGATGGTTTCCTTGCTGTACTTAGCATTACTGGGGGAAACTTCTCACCTCAGTCACAGAAGCTTCCATTTTCGGTAACCAGTGTAGATGGGGATTGCTATTTACTGCATTCTGCATCCATAGATCTTGCAGGAAATTCATCAAACAAATGCAGAGCCCAAAAATTGCAAAGACGTATTGGGAATGATGATTCACAAGCTGTGAAAAGCTGGTTTCGCATTCCTATGAAAGGGCGCGTACATCTGGTATGTAAATTCTCTTTACAAAACAATTGCTGGTTCTTAGTGCCTATGACAAAATGTGTTTAACTTTTTTATAAAACAGCATAGTATTTTCTCATTTCCAGTAATTTACCATTTGGGCTTCAGAATGATGATCTTTGTTTGTTTGTTTGTTCATGTTTCTTATATGGGACCTTAATTATCTCAAGTTTACAAGAATGCCCTGCTTCATTGGTGCATTTAACAGTATGCTGTTGTTGTTTTGGCTATTTTATTGGTCCTTTCCTTATATTGATTGCTTGGATAGCTTTCAATTATATATGAAACTAGTGTACTGTGTATTTACCACTGAGAAGGATCTTTGAGTTGATGCTACATTTTATCATCCATTGGAATTACTGAAAAGTCATTGAAGTGGAATTCATTCTAATTTGTCACGGGGTTTTCTCATACTTTTCATGATCAGATGGTAACATGTTAAAGCTACTTTGAAGGATATCTTACAGGAGTTTTATTTGTAGATGTTGATTTTAAAATTTCTGGAGTCCATTTACTTGCAAATTTTAAGTGGTTTCTTGTAAAGAATACGATGCAGTTATTTACTATCGGAATGATTTGCTTTCTGCAGGTTCTCAGCAACCCTGAAAAAACACCTGTTCACACTTACCTGTGTAACTATGATTTGAGCGACATGCCAGCCGGTACCAAAGTAAGACAGGATAGAACCTACATTGTCTTCTTTAAATTATAGTTTAGTTTCTGATTGAACATGTGCTCTGACTAACTGAATGAACAAAAATATGTGCTGTCACCCAAATTTGATTATTACATAAAGTTGATTTTGCTCTGGAAATAAACCACTTGTTTTATGTCTGAGGTAATTAACGTGGCTGGAAGTTGGTCATTCAGATAACTCAAATTTATTGAATTTATTTCTCTTGTATCTTCTGTGTCAGTATTCATTTTGATACTGAATATGTGTAGAATATTTGTATTGGAGTCACTCAGAAAAATCCATCCATTAACGCCTTTTTCCCTCGTTAATTTTTTCTTTTTATGTTTTTTTGGTTTTGGTGTATTATTTCTTCCTCGGGTATTCTTTTGTTTCACTTTGGGGACATTGTATGCAAGTTATATTTCTTCGTCCTAATATATTATCATTGTATCTAATTATCTGCTTTTTTCTTACTTCTCTGCCATTTGGACCCAATTAGACATTTTTGCGTCAGAAGCTTACTCTAGCCTCTTCTGGCCTTACATCTAGGGAGTTGAAATGAGGACAGATCAGTTTAGACTCTAAAATCAAAGAGAAGGTAACTTTAGTCCAACAGAAAATCCACCCTGTTATTTTTAGCAGAATCTTAATTCAGATGGAGTTGACAGGGTGCATTCCGTGCATTCTATTCTTCAGAATACTGAAGTTAAAGAAATTGAAGGATCTGATCCAGTGGACACAGTAGATAGAGGGAATGCATCGACTCAATCCAGAAATGTGGCAAGCATTCCTTCCTGTATGCTTGAGAATGGGTGCAATAATGGCGAATGCCCGGGGGCTTATCATAAGGACTCCACCTGCATGGATATATGCCATGGAACCTTCAATAAATCAGGTCATGGTTGTTCAAAGATTAATGAAAATAGCTCTGGTTCTCCGCGTTATGCACTTCATCTTCGATTTTTATGCCCTTCTCCTAAGAAAAGTTCTAGTACGGTTCAGAGATGTAAATCTGATCCTCTTTCTGTACCTAAAAAAACATGTCTAGACATTGAAGGTGAACGAAGGTTCTATTTATACAATGACTTGAGGGTTGTGTTCCCACAACGCCATTCAGATGCTGATGAGGGCAAGGTATGTGATTTTGATTTAAAAAATAATACAGTTTCTTGTTAAATTCTCCAATTTTCATCTCGTATTTGTATGGTGCTGCTGAAGCATGTAGAGGACTGCGGTTATGATTTTGATTTGGTGTCTTTAAAATGTATATTTGACTAATAGATGCTTTGCTGTATAACGGCAGTTGAACGTGGAATACCATTTCCCAGAAGATCCGAGATACTTCGGCATTGGAAATTGAAAGATCAGCCTTACCAAGTCGTGCTTTCTTTTATTGATTCTGTACATGAATAAAATACAGTATCTTTTTTCTAGCCATCTCATCCCGAAGTGGTGCTAACCCAGATCAACCTGTACAGATTTACGGTCTCCAATAATTTCATGGGTTAATTAATACAAGTTTTACTCGGCCTGATGGTCTTTCTGTGGAACCTTAAGAAACTGCATATACGAATGAAGTGGGTGCATTTGGCAGTGCAGTAAACATGGAGCTCAGCCATTGAGATGCCGAAGGGGTCAGCACAATTAAGAGCCCAGAATGCAAACTGGGTCCAAGAACTCGAGGCAGGTCAAGCCCTCTCTTGCCTTTAAAACGGAGTGGACCCGTTCTGCCTGCCAAACATGTGCCATTTCTTTTAGAAAACAATAAGCACTCTACCTTCTCTACATGTATTGGATTGATGCTTGTTTCCAAAAGAAATATGTAGATACAAAATTAAGCAAAGGATTTCGCATAGAAAGCAATAAGCAAATATGGTCTTGCTTGGCCCAAAATTGGCAGATTTCATTTCCTAGGAGATCTTTAAGCGAGGCATTCTTGCTTTTCCGTTCAGTTTTATGTTTCTTTTTGGCACGTTGCTGATCACGTGAGAGAGAAATCCCTGAACTATCTTCACCAGCGTATCCTTTTTTGTAAGATGGGGCCAGTCAGGTCATCAACTTGTCTTTCATGGATATTCATTCTAACTACAGCTAACAAAACACTGAGCTGATAATAGAAATAGAAAGCTGGACCTAAAAGACAGATTTATATGCAGAGATAGATGGTTCAGTTTCACCATACTAGCTACTCTAGTATGCATCGCATATGTGCATGGCATGGCATGGCAAGGCAAGGCAGCATCTTAATTAAACTGACTGGATGAAAAGAAAAGAGAGAAACAAGCACTAAATGGGATAACACTTGAGGGTGCCAACCTAGAGCTAACCCATTCCAGGAAACAACTGAACGTCTAAAGCCCACTGCGTCCATAAGTAGTGGTGGTAAATCCCACTTCAGCTTTGGGAATTGGGTTCGGTTTCTTTCATAATTTCATTTCAACATTCTTTGAGGTTCGAGCCCTAACACACTGTGAATCTGTTCATTTTCATGTTCATTCATACGTGTCAATGGATCTGTTGAGGGGGTTTATCCCCTCTTGCTTGTAACTGAAATGTTTAGGTGATTGGCTGATTCTGTACGCGTACCTGCTTCGCTTTTTTGGCTGTACTGACACAAGGACGTCTCCGCACATAATACTTCAATTGCGGAGCTGCCTCAGAAATGCAAAAACATGGCTGACAAATATGACACCCACACACACACTCTCTCTGCATTCCAGAAAGGAGGTAAGTGTCACCACTTCCTGTCCTTTCCATTACGTCCCCATTTTTTTGTGCATTTCTTTCATTTCCCAATCTGCCCTTCTCTTCATCTCATCCAATTTCATACTGTTACATTCTTTGCTTCTAGAGCCACTAGCTGATGGGCATGGCTAGTCTAGTGTAGAGCAAGCTCAATTTTCTGGTTCTTGTTATATTATTTGATTTGACGTAGTGCAAGCAGAAGCATTTGTGTATTTAAATGAATAAAAGCAAGGTCGTACGCGTGTCAAATCTAGTGACCTTAGATGAGGTCATTTCCTTCTGCATCGGCATTGCATTCTGGGGTCCCCCGTAACTTGGTGTCAAGTGATTGATGCGCTCAGTTCCCAGCCACCTACTGAACTGAACTAATTAGGTCGAGAAGAGAGAATTGACTATGGAACACCTGAGCTGAGAATTATGGGTATTTCCGTCTACTAAATGACACCCAATCATATTGCTGCAATGCAAAGCCAGCCTTAACAGATGACAATACATCTACATACATACAAACAAAACCATAAAACCCCGTATAAACCTCTCCGTCGTTCTCTTAACTCGTTTTCTGTTTCTGTTCCGTTATTCTCTCTGAAACCTGTCCTTCGTAGAAATGGCAGACCCTAATATCTACAACTTCCTCACACAAGCCTCCTCTAATCCTAGACCAAACAAACGTCAAGCTCAAGAACAACCACCACCTCCACCGCCGCCTCCGCCCTCTAATAACACTTCTTCATCCTCGGCAAGACTCTTTCAGTGTCTTTACTGTCCGCGCAAGTTTTACTCTTCTCAAGCTCTTGGTGGCCACCAAAATGCCCACAAGCGCGAGCGTGCTGCTGCACGTAGAAACTTGAACTTCCCCGTCAACGTCGATCCTCCTCCAAGCTTTTCAGCTTCTCGCGTTAATCCTACTCAGTTACCGTCTTTAGACCAGCATGCTTCTTCACCTCTTCTTCTCGATCACAGCCGGTTCGAGCCGGTGCAAACCCACCAGTATCCGTACCAGTACCAGTACCAGTACCACTACAGCCAATATCCGTACCACTACCCGTCAAGCTCAGTAGCTCCTCCTAATATTCCTTATCATGGTTTTCTGGCTGGGGGGTCCATTACTCTTGATGGTTCGCCGTCTTCGTCTGGTGATAATGCCGAAAAAGTGAAAGTTGACCTCAATCTCCATTTGTAAATGCTTTGCTTGCTTTGCTTTTTAGTATTTTGACAAAGGTTGATTTGCTTTTGGTGGGTTTTAAGTTTCTTGAACAAAGATCAAGTTAAAATAGAGATCAAAGAGCTTCTTTTTATGGTTAAATGCAGTAGAAGCATATCGGTTTTTTTTATATTTATGTTTCTTCTTGTTTGAGGCTCAAACAGTTGATAAGTGTTGAGATTTGGCACTTATACCTCGTAGCTTAATGACATTTACATATATATATATATATATATATATATATCATCATGGGATTTATTCTATTCTATTTTTGTTCATCAAGGTTCAATTTAATTTATAACTGTTAACTTCGTGGTTTTACTGATTTCTCATTGTGATGTGTTGATACATGTTCTAATATAATCTCTCTCTTTCCTTAGCATGCAAATTGAATTGAATTGATGCATGGCTTTAACGTTTAGTTCAAGCCCCTTCCTTTACTGGACAGATTGTATAAGCTGATCAATCATGGGGGTTTTTATGCATTATGAAACTTCTGATCTATCATGGAGATATATCGTGTGGCTTATATGATGGATTAGACTTGGTGGAGATAGGATTAGGAATTAGAAAAGATAAGGGCATTGTAATTTTTAAGAAGGAATAGTCTAGCACTAACCACCTGTTAATGATTACTGAGAGCTAGCTAGCTAGCTTGCTTCAGAGTTGAGACACTGCAGCTCGGGTTGGTATGGTTATGTTGACGCATAGGAGGGTCATTGGGGTTAAACCCGTATTCATAGAGATGTTTTGTTTATATGGGGCAGGAATGCAATGCTGGGCATTTGAAAAATTTGAAGTGAAATCTCACAAAGGTACTAACTGATCATCATCAGAATCCCCTAACTTTGTAGCTGGAACCTACATTCTCTTCCCTTATATTGGTTATGGCTCTCAGTTTAAGCCTAGGATTGAAAGCAAGAAAACAATGTGGGGTGATGGGTTTTGTTCTAGCATTTATTTAGTTTAGGCTTTAGGATTGGCGTTCAGCAGGATATTTGGAATTTGGTTAAACTTGGCAAAACTCACACATTATTGGCATCTCACATTTACACATACACCAGTACATCAATGAATTCAGAAATTTCCAATTTTATATTTAATATTTAGTAGTCCATTATGTTTAATTTATTGTTCAAGTGAGCTGCCTTGTATTTTGTTTGGCTCAGAAGAGGGATAAACATGAATAATTTTGTATCCATCTAATATATATATATATATATATATATATATATATATATATTTGTATGTATGTATGTATGTATGTATTATCACATATATTTTCATTTTTATCACTTAGATTGATCTAAATTGCAAAATGATCGTTTGTTCCTGGTGAACACTTAATATTGTTAGCTCACTTAACAAAATCTAACATAATTATGTTTTACCTCTTTACACTGGAATCAAATCTAACACAATTATTTTAACTTTTTTTTTTTTCAAAATAAAAAAAACTTATATATATTTATTATGTTAGATAAAAGTTATTAGTAAAATTTTACTAATAAAATTTAAGGTAAAACTTTATTATTATAAGAAATAGAATATATATATATATATATATATTAATTGTGATAAAAATTTATTCTATTCTATTTGGATTAGATTTTGTTAATTAATTATATTAAGAGTTTGGGGGAGGTAAATGATTCTCTTTTAATTTTGCACATCAAATTAATAAAAATAAAAATATCGAGGGAGGGAACCATGTGATAATTTGTAACGAAGAATTTGGTTGGCCCAATAATAAAAATTAACTAAAATGAAAATAATCATCAAGCCTCCTACGTAAATTCTATATTTCTTATAATTTTTTTATTGCGTTAATTAAATAATATAATTTTTTATTTTAATAATTTATTAATAATAAATAAATTTTTTTACTGTATTGATTGAATAATTTTATTATATTAATTTTTTATTTTACTTCAATTTTTTTATTAATTATTAATTTTAGTGTTGTAGATATTAAACATTAAATTAAATAATTTTATTAAAAAAATAATAAGTAAATCCCCGAGTAATGTAAACAACATAATGTAAACATGATTCACGTGATGTTATACAAGATTTGAAACAATTAATTTATTAAAGTAGGGGGGGGGGGGGTTGTCCCCAATTCTAATAATAATAATAATAATACCTGACAGATTATTATAATGGCATGATAAAGCTGAGTAATCATAAATCCTTTCAGCCACAACATTGAGATATTCTTTTAATAATGTACGTGCATTAATTAATAAGTTACCTCGTGCTTATGCCTGTGAACAACTATAATTAAGGCTCTGCTTCTCTGTCAGATTTTCTTCGAGTGTTATCATAATCCTGAATCAACTACTCTTGAACTCTTCTTCCTCTGTTTCACAGAAGTAAAGCATCGACAAACAATGCAATGATTTTCGCCATAAAAATGACACCAACTTTATTTCATGAAATTCCTAGAGCTTCTCTGAGAATACAGATAGAAGATAATCTTTACACGGCAGAATAGAATTCAAATTTCGAAGGTTGGAACTTCGGCTGTAGAGCCATGTGTAGCCTGGTAAATTAGCCGAGGTAACAGATTCCTGTAAGGATCGTTTTCTCTCTTCTCCTTTAAGTAAGCAATGCATTTCTCAACCTCAGACTTAACTTCTAAATACAAATCATGACATTTGTCCCTGTCTCTTAATTCTTGTTTCCACCCTTCAGAACAAGATCGATAGCTTAAGTTAAATAAACTTGCATTAAAGCTCAAAGCTGTTAAATATAAAAATCACAAAACTGTTGATTACTTGGGGGGCCACTGTTTAAATTTTAACTGTTTTCAAGTTTAAAAAAGGTAAACGAGAATCTTCTTTTTTTTATTTAGTCTGTACAGGCATCATCACCCCTGAACTGAATAGCATTCGACATAAAATTCGCATGTATCATTGTAGACCTATAACACCTGAATGTTGGACACACTCTAGCTGGCTAGTTTAGTGGCTTTTCTGGGTGGATAAATTAATGATTTACGGCAAAGTATATGCAGTTTTGTCTTATTGTTGGGATGTATATTTACAATCCAAGGAATGACAAAAAGTATGTGAATGTATGTTGAACCACAATAAAGAAGCATTGAAGGAACAATTATTTTCACGTTCCAGTCGAATTCTTGGCTGTTTTTAGCCATTCAGGTGAATTGGTACTTCATGACTACTGACTAAAACTGGCTTTTATCTTGAGAATATCTAAGTTGAATGGAAAACAATGATTGTCACATGTCCCTATCGGATGGATCAATCAGCAAATTTTCCTAACCAGATTCTTTTTAAGTCTATAACCTGAGAGCTTTCAAAATAAGGGTCATGCATTGGCCATACCTTCTGTTTCAATTGGTTTCCCAAAGTAATAATAAAAGCGGCCTGGAAATTTGGGAATAATGCCTGGAAGATGAATATCTTGGTAGGTGATCTCACCACTTGAGTCAGTCCTATTATCACAAGACCATGACAAATGCAAAAGAGGCCATGCAGGATGGCATAGACATTGAATAAAGGATAAATCAGAAAAACAAGCATATACAGAGAGAGATAGAGATCCAATGTTACTTGAGAAAACTCGAGATTACCTCAACTTTGTGGTCTCACTTGCTATTTCACCTATTTGAGCCTTAAAGTAGGGAATCTTCATTAAGTCATCATAATCAAAAACTACCTGACAACGATGAATATGCAATCAATTATTCATTAGAGACCAGACATTGACCCAAAGCTAGTAGCTAAACAAAATAAGTAGACATAATCAACGCCTAGAATTAAGGCTTTTAGGCTTACTTCACCAATATCATCTTCTCCAACAACACCAAAGGGTACAATTTTGGCCCCAAATCGAGCTGCCATCCTGACAAACTCGGAGTGTTCTGGCCAGAACAATTTGTATTCTTCACCCTAAAAGCATGAAGAGTTGAAATTAACATTTTAAATTTTAAGAAGTCTATCTAGTGTTTGATTTGTGAACAAGCGTATAAAGCTTTAAACAGAAGATATGAGATAACGTAATGTCTGTAGTCACACAACACATAAAACATGCATGCATGCTTAGAAGATTTCCCATTCATATTTTGGAAAAGAATATAGGCCAATCTCCATTTAGTTATCTTCTTTTATTGTATTTAACCACGAAAATAGGAAATTGGAAAGTATAATGTTTGGTACTAGAGCATATTTACACAATACTGAATGAAATGAATATCAAACTAAGACACACACACACACACACACACACACACACACACACTTAAAAGAACGGATCAAGGTAACAACTTAACTAAACTGTTAAAGAGATGCTACCTTTCTATGAAGAGCTTCACGTATGCCTCCAGGATAGAGTAGGACATGAGACTTTGAAGATAAAAGCTTGTAGAAGTTGGTTGCTGTGACAGGAACTGCACCCATTTTTCTGTGGTTGTCGTACGTTGCTAGCTCGGGTAACAATCCGTCTCTCAATCTCGTAAAAATTACCGGATGTGCCATTCCTCGTAAAACAATATTTTTTTTGATAAAAAATTCGCATACCAGAGGAACCAATTCAAGTCCTAGTAACATGTGATAGCTAACATATAAGACAGGTCCCTGAGTAGGAATTCCAGCAAGACCCTTAACAATCTTTCCATCCTCTAAAGTTGAGAGCATGACTGGGCCAGTCGCAACATAAATTAACCTAAGAGAGTCATAGTAGCAAGGCAATAAGAACCACAAAATCAATGTAATTACAAATCAAATAATCATAATAGTGAGGTAGTGAGGATGGTTAAGGAATATTAGGTTAGCTGTAACCATTTTTGTAATAAGGCATACAGATTAACACAAAATACTACAGGATACGAAGGTTGTCTTCAAATTCCAATAACATAACAGACATATCTTAGCAGGAGAATGTTTTTATTTGATTAAATAAATTGTTTACGTACCAGGAAATATTTTTATTTTATTGCAGAATATTATTTATATTTGTAGTAGAAAAAAAATATTTGTATTTGCAAATACCCGAGCAAGTTAACTTTTACCTGTTTGATTCATATATTGTTTTGAATTCAGAAGGGGTTGGTGGCTTGAAATCTGAAACATAGTCATGGTATTTTCCACGGCGATAGAAACTAGTACCCTTGATGATAGTTACCAAATCAATACTGTCTTCCTGCCACACAGTGGAAGATCTACAATGTGCATCAAAATGAAAACTTACAGTAACACTTTTCCAGTGAAAATTATACAATAAAGCATGCACACACATACCAAGTTCACATAAAGTTCAAATCCGTCATGTATGGCACATAATGAAGCAAAAAGTATACTATTAAGTAAAATAAATGGTGAGGGCACAAATAAAAATAAAAATATATGTGACTTTACTATTAGCATTCTAATATTCAATTACAGCTTCTGTGAACACTCACATGAACATGGGTATGAGAACACATAAACACATGCACAGAAAGCAAGTAGGAATCCTACCAAGAAGAGAAAATGGCCACTGCCATTAAACCGACGACTGTTACAATTTGACAGTGCACGACAAAGCCTTTCACCTTCCTCTTGACTCGGCAAAAGTTGATCCCTTCCACTATAAGGAAGACAAACAGTGATTTTGACACATATTTCAGGAAGAATGACAAACTTAAGGAGAAAAATGCTTCAGTGACACAAACTTGACCTATTCGATTTCATCTATTGCATGAAATAGAAGTTTGTGGAAGTTCAAATAACACAATGTCCTTAGTACAAATTGAAGTTTCATTGTTAACTTGCACATCAGAAACTAAATAAGAATAATGTGCACTACATCTTTGAAGCTTAGGCTTCATAGAAGGGACTAGATATATAATATAATGAAAGGGGGGGATGTTGTGCAATTCAAAATTCCTAAATAGTTCATTTTTTTTTCAAGGTTTCAACTCCTTTTGTCCAAGTTAAAATTGCGGAAAGTGTTACTACATTATGACTTGCTGGAGAAGATAACTGTCTCCCTGAATAGCTTATTGACAGAAATCTTGTGCTCCTGTCTCAAGAACTAGCTTGAAGAGCTGATAGAACCTTATTTTGTTTGTTTCCCTTATTTTATTTTATTTTTTGTTGGATGTTTTTCATGCTTAATTATTGATTGCACACCACTTTTGTGTTCAAATTTGGTGTCTTTTGGGTCATAGATCCCCACGACAGCAATGAAGATAAAGTCCATTCTATCAACAACGGTTGCAAGACGACTCATTATCACAAAACCAGACAAGAGTAGAATTTCCACAATATAGCGTTGGACAATAATTGGAAGTAACATTATTTTTCTTCTTTGTTGACCTTGGGAGGGGGTTTACTGTGGGTGTTCAACCTTCTAGCAAATGTCAGCTTTACAGAAAGCTAATTTTTGGTCATAAGACGTGCAAAACTAATAACTACTGAAACTCAATAGACCATGCCAAAGAATAAGTACCTGGAAAGTATCAAAGTTTGAGCCTTTACAGAATGCAGGTGTGAATTGGCATATACAGAAGCTGATTTAAGCATTTCTAGCTTCCACAGAAGTGTTTCTTTAGGTAAGATATCAGCAACGACCTGTTACTCAAGTTATCAATTCTTGATGAAATTGAAAGTGCATTAGAAGAAAAATATAACAGGAGCATGAACATGAAAGAATGAACAATCAACAGAAGAAAATCATCTCTATAAGAAGTCAAACAGACTTATAGCACACCTTTATTTTATTTTTTTATTTTTCTATCCAATAAGATATATTGTTATATCATAAAACATTGAAATATTAGCCTCATATATATCTGAGGCTTAACCAAAAGCTGACAGATAACATATTCCTGAAGACATTAACTGAAAATATTTCTCAAAATTGTTGTGAAGTAAATGTAACTAATACTATAATTCCGAAAGTGCAATTTTATTCATAGAGACTATTCATTTTCATTCTGGAGTTGGGACTTACAGAGAGATTAGATGACATAGTAACAAGATCCTGTGACAGCTCCCCAACTTTCTGCTGCAGAAGTCCTTTCACCAAGTTATCTGCTGCCATCCTCAAAGGATCACCTAAGTGCATATTTTACAATCACTGGTATCACTTCAAGCACAATATTATAAGAATAGTGCATATGGAAGAAACATGTGCCTTAAATTTCACCATGATTGGGAATAATGAAAGGAGATGTACTAGAATCAGTTACTAGTACCAATAAGAAGAAAATATTATTCTCATTCCTAATTGAGGAATTTATTTTTTCCCTCCTCTTACGCCAAAAAGCAACATCCTTGCTAGCTCTCCATTCTTTGAGAGATAGAAGCTCCAGAATCTTTAGTGCTTTTCTTCCCACCATGGCTATTAAAGAGGTGGCTATGAAGCACAGAACAGAAAGGCATCATAATCGTCTGAAAATACATTAATTACCCCAAGGTCTATCATAAACCCGTCTACGGATTTGAGAATAAATAAAACAACTATAAGAAAATCCATGGCACGCTACAGCAGTCTGCCAGAAATTTGTCGCAACTGTCTGTGTCAGACATTCACATTTTGCTGTCTGCTGGAATGAGAGCCTTGTGTGTGTGTGTGTGTGTGTGTGTGTTGCATTCACATAGTTAAGCACCTGATATCAATTATCAGTGTGTACTAAACCCTCTTTTCAACTGTCAATTTGTCAACGATAACCTAAATTTGCAACTAAATTATGAAAAGACATTATTATCATAAAAAGATGAACAGGTATAATCTTCAAAAATATAACTTTTTAGAAAAATTCTATAAATACTCTCAATCATGGCGCTAAGCAATTTGGATATGGCTACCAGATGCATATATCTATATCCATCTTCATTATTAAAAACACAATTTAGTTATAGGATGCAAAATATTCTTATCTTGAACATTGCATATAGGTACTATCTTTATTCCCTTTATATGCTTAACTTGAGAAATTATTATATCTAAGTGAAAAACAAGCAATTGGCTAGAAAACCAGAAAAGGAATTTGAGGAGCAGAAAATACAAACCTTCCGTTAACCTCAGCACAAACGGAAGGCCAAGAAGGGCTTGATCGGGAATGAACTCCAATAAAGGAATTAGAGGTTGCAGCTGTGACTTGCTAAAAGACGTAGCTGAAGAAAGAAAATCAATTAGACACCGCATGGTAAGAAACCATATTCGTCCCATAAAAATAGCGTCTTATGTCCAAGTTTTATTGTCAATCCATGCTACCTATGCTATGTATTACTTGGATTAAGAAAAATAACAAAATTACAACGACTGTTATGTTAATGTGATTGATAAGAAAGTAACTTCTCACCTGGATTGGCCAAAATCAGCACAATATCAATATCAGGATTCCGAGCTGCTACAGCAAGCGCAAGGCATGCTCCAACTGATTCTCCAACAAGATATATGGGTCTGTTTTGCAAACGATTATTCTCTGACCTAACAGTTCTTTCAACTAGCTTCACTAGGCCTGAACCATGAGAAATTGAGGAGAAAAAATGTTGACTAAATAGCTAAAAGGAAATTCGTTTTATTCACATTGCATCTGTATTATCAAATTATGAAATAACAATTATGTATGTAATAAAGAAGTGAGAAAGGATAAGATAAAAAGACCTGCAAACGATGTTCGATCCTTAACTGGAATATGCAAGCACCACACGTCAAAAATCCTTCATTCGTGGAAAAATTCAAATAAGATTACAAGATGAGTCATGTGGATAGTAAATAGTCACATGACATGTTGAGCAGGATTCTGAAAAAATTGTCGAGGAATTTTATATATGATAAATTATTTCATGCACTAGCAAATAATTGGCAATGGCTGTAGGAAAGCATTAAAATCTTCAATAGCTACTTAGCACTTACTCTCCTAGTTTTTGATGCTGCATTATAAGTCCAAGTCCAACGCCATCAATTCCTACGAATTCATGCAATAGTATAGTGAACATGAAGTCCTTAACAATAACTACAAATAAATAAAAATATTCTGAAGAAATACCCTATACCCTACACTGTACTGCAATGCATTAGATTGTAATTAGCATTTGGTTTGCCTATTATGCATGCAGCATATAGAATCCCTGGACTACTGAAACGTACTTAGCCTCACCTGTAATTATATCATGTACGCATTAAAGAAGAAATGAAATGTAGCATGATGTACCTAACCTCTCAAATTTATTAGAAACCTATTGCACGTGTGAGCACTGGGACTGACAAGAGGTCCAGGTGGGGTATGTAATATGTATGGTGTAGACAGGGACTGCGATTGTGTAAGAATCTCAGTCACGATCATTGAAGTTTTTACCTATTGATGTCAATAATGTTAATCGCCATTTTGATTAGTTAATCCAAAATTAGCACACAAAACTAAACGAGAAAAAAGTATACTATAATTGAGTCCTTTTGATTACTTTCCAGAAAGGCTGTCGCCTGCCTGCCAGACAAACGTTAAAGTAATCTAACGGAGAGAGAGAGAGAGCGAGAGGGAAACCAGGTAAATAGAGAAGGAGAGGAGAATCGTGAGGGTGGGCCCCGCACTCCAACGGAGAGAACCAGCGAGGCGGACCGCCGTCTGGTCGGACCATATCTTTGGCCTCATCAAAGTAATCTTTCAAACTCTTTCTGTTACGTTCACTCTCCTCCGCCTCCAGATATTCTTCCATGTCAAGTACTGTCTTCAACGTCGCGGCTGCTTCTTTACTACTCTCCTTCTTCTCCTCCTCCGCAAAATTCCTCCTCGACGTCGTTTTGGTCATCGCTTCCGGCGTGGACACAGCTAGTCGCTTAAAAACCGGATTCTGGTTCGTCCTCCCCGACGACGACGACGACGTCCTGTCTCGACAACAGACCGTCGAGAAATTACAAGCTACAATCGTCGCCATGGGAAACTGAGGAGCGGCGAGTAGTAGCGCTCCAGAGAAAATTATATACG